>JAHWFP010181274.1:0-10366 GCA_023313725.1 Lithobius niger | reverse complement strand
AAGGGGGACCCAACTGCGAGAGAAACGTTTAATAGCTAAACACTCAAGAGCACGCAAATGGGCTCCTTTTCTTGGTGTTGGAATGCAGGAGCACTAAAGTTTGGTCCCAAGCAAAATTGTGATTGATCTTTTTGTTATCGCCGGCTACCGGTGTTACACATACATTACTAATACACAACAAATCATAATGTTAATGCTTTATTTTTCACTTTAACAACAAATGCTGGCAACTTAACAAATGTGTGGGAAATCCTGTGTTTCTTGATTTGATCAATTTTTTTTTCTATTTACACCTGCTTTCGATGCATGCTTTGCATTTCTTGACAGCAGCATCAGGATTTTTAGACCTTCCTATACCAACGCACACTGGACAGAGGACACGACATTTTTCCGTCGTCATGTAACCCCTTTTCTCACGCTTGACATCGTGCGATTCTTCACTGACACACATGACAACCAGGCTGAGGAGGACCAAAACAATCATCGATCGATTCATGGTGGAAATCTATGGAAGATCAAAATAAACGTGCGTTAATTAAAGTTAAGGCAAAGAATTTGACCATTCAACTTTGAGTGATAGAAACACAAATGTAAACAACTGACGCTCAAACTCAAAATGTCAATACTCATCAGTATCGCAAATTTTCGATAGGCATTAGCCGAAAAAATAAATATTTTCAGTCCTCCTACCTTCGTCATGCAGCAAGAAACGTGTGAACTATAGTATACATAATTGTATGCACTTCGAGTCCCATGTGGTGAGTGCGATAAAGTATATATATGGGAGACACGAAAGGGTGTTGTTGAAAGAATAAAGCAACACATGGCCAATGCCCGTAACAGAATGGTTACCAGCAGCATCGCAACTCACAAGATTGCGTGGGACAAAACATCAACACTCCTGGTGTCTAATTCCAAAAATGATAGACCCTTAAGAGGGTTAGAGTCAATCGCAATCCAACATGAGTTACGGGCAGGGCAACCCCTCATGAATCTCCATCTGTTCCAGCAATTAAATACCTTGTCAGCAGAAGATTTGGAGAACCACAGAAGCCACAGAGAGCATCTAGAGGAAGTGCATATAATTATGTAGACTGTAGTTCACATGTTTCTTTCTGCCTGGCGAAAATAGGAGGACTGAAAAAATATATTTTTTCGGATAATGCATATCGAATATTCGCGATAGTGATGAGTATTGACATATTGAGTTTGAGCGTCATTTGTTACATTGGTAATAACGTTTAGTGATGGTACCCTCCAGTGGTCAAATCGTCATGACTTTGGTAAATAACTGTTAACACAACTGTAACCACTCAATGTGGCATCCCAAAAAAAATTCACTCATGGTAGAAAAACAAACATAATTAACACAAATTTCACATGTTTTGAAACAACGCTTTCGCTTCTTTTGTCTTTTACAGACCAAATCTCACGTTTGGTAGCAGAGCGATCCTGATGCTCTCGTAAAGATCAGTATTGGAATCGTTCGAAGAGCATTGGGAGAAATCCTATAGGTGCAGTGATTGCGAGAATTATTCCGAATTATATTTTTACAACACAATAGAAAATCGTGTATTGTAGCATCTCTTTGCTTGGTCGAAAAATTGTTATCCTTAGAACTCAATTGTACGCCTAGTATATCATACTCAAAGTTCTTTTAGTATGAAGAACATGGTAAATAATTATAAATGGGAAAGACAACACTATTACTGCTAAATACACACGTTTTGAAACAATGCAGTGGCTTTTATTATTATTTTTGTAGCAAATCTCGCGTGTGGTGACCACCATCCAGATGCGCTCGTGAAGATCGGTGTTAGGTTCGTTTGCTTGATACAGTATTCTTTTGTTTCGTATTCAGGAATTTCTACGTAAAATGGATATGAGAATACGCAAAATAAACTGATAGGTTATAGAATCTCTTATAACAACAAAACAAAACAATGATATGGCTAGTTACAAACATTATTAAAGTTTGACTGAACCGCGTACGTTCTTTGTGCCTGGTTTTGAGATGAAAGCATTTCATCGTGCAAGGCTGAGTGGGGGTAATGGGCATCATAACGGTACACGTTAGTCTAAAAGCAAGTAAGAAAGCTATTCGAGATCTATTTGTTTCGTATACGTAGACCAGGTTAATGATAAAATTGGGAAGAAAATATTTTCTCACTAGTTTTGCCGGAGACTAGTGGGATGATACGAGGCCACCGTCTGGTTTCAACACAAATAACGTCAGATATAAGTAACAGACCTACATCAATTCTGAAATCATATTTGTAGGTTAAGTCGTATATGATGAAACCAATGAAGACATTTGCAATGATCTTGAAGACAGCATTCAAGCCGCTGCCGTCAAGATCATTGCAAATGGCGTCATTTGTTTCAAGCTCATCCATATTCTTTCCATATCCGAAGCACAACATACAATAGAGAAGTCATTTAAAGTTATAAATTAGCGTAAAACAGACGTTACTAACAATACTAATTACAAAAACAGATCGGAGATATCAGACTTGGAACTGAGGGACATTTTTTGATCTGGTGACCCCAATTTTTTCAAACTCGTGACCCAGTGACCGAATATGATCTGCTGACCTGTCATTTTTCAAATTCATGATCCAACGTGACCCATGAGAGGGAATGGATGGGGGTAGGCGGGTAAAGGAGGAATGGGAGGTTTTGTGGATGAGTCTTCTGTTGTTGGTATAATTGGCCTAAGCGGCTTTGGCCAACACCCTGTTTCAAAAGGGTATAGTAAGCCATTAGCATCGTCATCATCACCCAAATATTTGGCATTGACAGCGTAAGAGTAGCATTACGTATATACTCTATCCTGCCACAATATAAAGAGTGAGCTCTCTATGTAAAGCAAGTGAAACAATACACCTGCTTTAAGAACTTAACTGGAAAATATAAAGCATTGTAAGGTTTGCTTAGTCTGAAATATTGTGCAGTATTGACGCAAAAATATCAAACTATATTAACTCTTCGAACTTGTTTAATAGAACCAGGGGTAGCATAAATATAAGAGGACGTGTTTATAATGCGCTCCTGGTAGAACGAACAATTGTCCGATACACAATTTACACCACATACGATGGAGTGGATCACAGCTTCCATAGAAAATTAGAAATAGGACCGCTTGAATACCAGAAATTTGTCGGTCTTCATGTCTGTTACTGCAGTTGCCTTTCCTGGGTCTAAGTATGTTGCCATCAATCTGAATGTACGCAATAAGTCAATTACTCGTAACGTAGAACGTCCTGAATGGTTTCCATGATTTCTGTACTAACTTTTTCTTACTGAACTCAACTAACCCTGGTTGCTGTTTTCATCAGTACGCAAGGACTAAAAAAGTTTGTCATCAAATTGTCTAAAACTTAAGTAACCTGAACTGCATATGGAGGAAGAAAGGGGCCTCACATGTACACTTGAAATGAAGACAGTCCCTCAGTGCATGACGGGAGGAACCACGCAGGTTTCAACAATGTCGTTTCAACAATGTCGTCTTTGCATGAAACAATTTTTCTGTGGGAAGTAAATAAATAAGCTTTCGTAGAACAAAGTTGAAACCTTTAGCACGGCTGCCTTGGCATTTTTCTTTTCAGGGAGAGGAAAGAAGTAAATCGGCGGCCTATGGCGGCCTAACAATGGCTCATTATTGTTTTTTTTTTTTATTTTATTTATTGTTATGAGAGCCAAAAGGATCTGTACACTCCATGCGCTCTACTCTACTTAAGCTACTCACTACAGCGGCACCAAATATCCTTACTGACCATAGGAAACCAGGCTCCAACTAGACCCTATTACCTACATTCCAAAAACGCCTGGTCGTCTTACAGAATTTCAAAACCACCCTGTACGGCACCCTTTGACCACCCCACGAGGGAGGCAACTTCAACGCATCGCACACTACACCACCACTAACAAGCGGTGGCACACGTAAAGCATCCCATAGTGGACACCGAAACAAAAAATGGTCAACAGATTCATCCTCTGTGGTGCAGGCACAAAGCGGAGACGCACACCAGCCCATACGATGCATGTGTGCACGCAGACACACATGCCCCGTACGCAAACGTGATTATTGTTTTGTTTTCACTTACAGAGGTTTGATTGTTGAAGACTACTTTGGAAGATAGCAATGATCATCCTCGCGCTCAGCAGTGATTGTTGTTGTCCACTTTGAAACAATTCATCTCAGTTTTGAAACCCTTCATCTTCGAATTAAATAAGCCATTACGTCGTTTCCAGATGCCAATTTCGAGGCCTCGAAATTGGCAGCTGGAAACGACGCAATGGCTTATTGCCAACTAAACTAAGCTTGATTTAAAACTATACGCATTTAGCTGAAAAACGGATTCTTTCGTTTTACCCATCAACAATCAACGGTTTGCACGATAGTTTGCAATCCTTAGTGTGCAACAGGAATTGTTAGGCACCGTAGCAAAGACATTACAAGTGCACGAAAACAATGAGAAGCGATTAAAGTGATTGTTGTCCTTCCGGTCTTCCTTTTAGCACCTCAGCCGGGATCCAGAACTATTATGTAGACTAGTTGTGCCTGTGCGCATGCTGCGCACCCCTCCCCCCTACCCACCACCCGCACATCCCTGCTCCCCCTTACCCTACCGCACCCCGTTGCATCCCGTTCCTGCACTCCCATAATTTGGGTTCTGAATATCTCTCCGCCTCCCTCTGGCACCTTAGGTGCTTGGTCTTTGGTTTTAAATTTATCAAACCGAAGACCGAACATGTGAATAGCTGCCACATATGCCTTCCCCCCCACAATTACTTTAACCCACAATCCCCACTCTTCCCCAATCTTCCACTCCTGCCCCCTCCCGGATTTGCATACGTGTCCCCCCATACACGCTTGCCCGCTACCCCTTCCCGAAAACGACGCCCTGTGACATTCTCCCTTTGGTGCAGCCCCGGTAAAGTCGCTGGCGTGTGTTTGACTGAAGGCTAAAAAAAACCCTATCACTGAGAAATCCAGTATTCAGTAAGCAAGTAAACCCATGTTTAAATTAATCCTTTGAAACAATTCACTTCGGTAGCGCTCATTGCCCGCCACACACACTTGCCCTGGCACCCTCTCCCGCTCCACCTAAAACGCCGCCCCGTGACATTTCCCCTTTGGTACAGCCCCGGCAAAGTCGCATGCGTATGTTTTAGTGAAGGCTAAAAAAAATCTTATCACTGAGAAATCCAGCATTCAGTAAGCAAGTAACCCTATGTTTAAGTTAATCCTTTGAAACAATTCACCTCTGTAGCGCATTGCGAAATTGTTGCAAGCAATGATTGTTGCCGCCCACTTAAAAACAATTCAACTCCTTTCTAGAAGTGAACATTTTGGAAATAAATCCACCTTTCCATCGTATAAGGCTGCCAATTTCGAGGCTCATTGGGGGCCTCGAAATTAAGAACCGATCGTCGTTTGGTTTAAAGTTGTCTGGTTTAGTAGACACGGTTTAGCTCAAACGCCGACAATGGCACAGTCCACGCGACTAAAACTTTGTTGGCCGCTTTGGTACCACAACAGTACCAAAAAACCTAACCCCAAAACTGTGCGGCAGGTCTGGTAAGTGGCGCCATCTCTTCGAAGACTATAGAAAAAGTGTTATAACCCCAACTTGTAGTCCAAGGCCATCAATAGACGGCGACATGGCAGGTTTGGTAAGTGGCGCCATCTGTTCGAAGACGTTGGAAAAGTGTCCCAACCAGAATTTGAAGGAGAATCCCGTCAACAGATGACACTACAGGGTGGGGTACTTGATTGTACGACGGAATGGCGTGGCCAGTGACTTGGCCGCCTGCTCCGAATTATATATATAGATTATATATGTAGATAGTATTGCAGACGCACGGATTTATTTAATGTTCAGTTTGGCATTGTTGCATAATACCAATGTTTAAAAACAATGTAAAACAATCACTTTGGTCGTTTAAAGTTCTCTAATCCCTGAACCACTTGAACAATTAGAAGAGGCCTTATATGAAAAGGGCGCATCTCCGTAGCAATACCTGTAAAATGAGATAAGAACCAACTTTATTCACTACGTGGAAGAATTTATTTTCGCGATACTAAAAAAGCGCGTTACTAGTAGCCAGTAAGTAATCAGGCAAATATCAACGTTATTCACGTCGTTTTTTCAACAAGTAAACGGTAAACTGTGTCATTAATAGTGACTTTTATGTTGTCAGGCGACCAAAGACTCCCGATCAAACAGTTTCAGCTTTTTCTGTCGCACTGTTATTTATCTTCAGGTAGCCGAAAACAGCCAAACTACCTCAGCTGTAAAGACGACACAACGTGTCTAGTGGACGCCATGCTCATATATATATATATCTGGATAATATCGTTAATCTTGGCGGGCAACACACTAGTATGTGTCTTGATTTAAATGTTTTGGTTTGTGTATGGGTTGTTCATTTGTGCAAGCAGCTGATTGAAGCAATGTTTCATAACAATACAAACCATTATTAAAACAATGCTAATCAGCGAATAATGACAATCAACAAGCGCCAGTAGACAGAAGATTAAATAAATCCGTGGGTTTGCAAGGAGTACAGAAGACCAACTTGGTATGTCAAAGTATAACGAATCAGAAAACAAAACCAACTCCTTTAATGTGTACGGTAAGGCGACGCCATACCACCGTGTAGGCCTATCTTTCAGCAAACCGTAATTGATAAAGATATAAAATATTAAAACAACTTAGTCTAAACTGCATGGTACGCCAACGGAGCACAAATTGGAAAATAATAAAGTAATCAATTGATGCTTTAGGTTAGTTTTAACTGATCCGAAGTCAAAATAGCAAACAACACAAATAAATTTTCCTGTAAGGTTTCAGATATACGTCAGTATCAATAATAAATACCAGTCACATGAAAAAATGGGACAGCTGTCCTCAAAACGGAACGAAAGCCAAAAAAAAAAAAAAGGAAATGAACCAGCAAACTACACGGGCTTTTCTATCTCATAATTGCTAAGAAAAAATGGATTGCATGAATATGGGCCAAAAATGTGTGGTATCTAACCTCCAATAAACACAACCTGTTAAGGATTTCCGCCAAGCTTTTCGGCCGTGTGAAGATGCGATATCAAACGCCAAGCTCTTTCGCCAAGCTAATCCCACCGACAAAGACTTAAACGTTAAATGAAATAATTGAAAATTGCGCAGCGTTTATTCAATTATCGAACGATTATTCAGTGGGATTAGAATGGCGAAAAGCGCTTAGCGTTTGATATCACAACTCCACACGGCCGAAAAGCTAGGCGGAAATCCCTAACAAGTTTTGTTTTGGGCTGAATTACATACACATTTACAGACTTAAAAAGATAAAATTGTTTTTAAAGTTCCAGTTCTGGTGCTAAAAATAAATGCATACACAATTAAAATCTGTAAATTTAATTATAAAAACAATAACACATGCAATCTTAAAAAAGGTCAAATAATAATAAAAAAAAAACTTTACAGTGCTGTCACAACAAATAAACCCCCATTTTTTTTTTTTTTTTATTAAATCGTATTCTTGGTTTCTAGGCACGATTTTTTTTGATTTTTTCCAAGAATATTTTTTCCCGGCCTCTGCTTCTTCGAGGATATCATGTGACGTGGGATATACATGTTAGGCCTATGTGTTAGGCCTAAATAATATTCAGCTGTACGTTATTTACCTTATTGTTTCTTGTTTATTCTCTTTTTCGGTTTGCTGACGAGTCTGCAAAAGTTATAAAGTTAGAATTTATTAAGGCTTTAAAAATATATTACTTTGGAAGGCTTACACTAAAAATTTTGTGTACATTTTTTCTATAGATTTTCGTTCGTTCTTAAAAGCATTTTCGTGTTCGATGGCTGGGTATTCATACAGTAGCTGTTGATGTGGAATAATTACCAGAAAAAACTGCTTTGTGATTATGAATTAGTAGTATAAAAAATGTACAAAATACGGCTGTAAACGTTAAAAAAAAACTTAATACTCTAAAGGAACAGATACAATAAAAGAATTTTAGCCTTGTGTTTTTATTTTTTATTTTTCCTCTTTGAAAAATAAAAGCCAACTTACTTTTGCTTTGAAATATAAGGTATACTGTTTAACTCGTTTAATGCGTAGTGCTTTTTAGTGTTCATTTATCATCAGATAAAGGCATGTAAGACATCAGCGTTGCACTAATACATGTAAAAAAAAAAAACTACAGCGCCCCAAAAAAACTAGCTGAAGCTTCTTTTACACATATCAGTGCGACGCTGATGACTTACAAGTCTTTTTCTCGTTCTGTTCCTTTGCATTTAGAGCATTAAGTTTTTTTTAAGGCCTATATTCGTCCGTATTTTACGCTCTTAAAGGGGCACTATCACCGTTTGAAAGCAGACAGAATCTGGCAACATCTAGCGCTGTCTACTACTATCTGCACTTGCTTGCACCAAGAGAAGGAATGTACAATGTCATTTCATTTTACGAAACAAACAACCAACAGCATTCTTAATTATTGAGTGAAAATTTGGTTCCTCCTCGTGCACCTGGGAGCGAGCTGTACAGGTTAACAAAATCTACGCCGCTGGATGGCGCCAGGGTATTTGCGAACGGTTGTCAATCGGTGATAATGCCACTTTAAACGGTTTGTTTTAAATAAAAAATGTTATTTTTTTTAGAGATAATTCAGGTAAATTAAATAACTATTGATTTGATGTGAGATAATGGCGATACGAAAAAATTGAGATGAACGCTTTTTGAGCTTAATCAGTCACATTAAAATAGCGTTCAAAAGGCCCTGGCCCTTGTTAATTAATACATAAAAATTAAAAATCGGCTCATTGAATCGATCTATGTATAGGTGAGAGCAAAATTTTCCTAATAAGAATAACAACAACAGTATTGCAGTCTGATTAAAATAGCGTTGAAACGGCCCTAAACCATGCGCAAGGGCTGTTTACTGTGACGTCACATGAGTTAGCCAATGACTTACGAGAACAACGGCTGTTTGGCCGTCTGATTGGCCTAGCCTAGTCACGTGATATGCACGTCACAGCAAACAGCCATGGCGCGTGGTATAGGGCTTCCTAATGCCTACATTTTAAGATAAAAACTGAAAATCGGTTCTTTGTTTCGATTTGAAGGTTAAAGCAAAATTTCCCCAACAAGAATAACAACAACAACAAGAATATTGGCTCCACGTTAAAATAGCGTTCAAAACCCATAGGCCTTGAATATCTTTATTTTAAACTGAAAAAAGTGAAAATCGTGAACATCGGTTGATTGCTTCGATCTGTAAGTGATAGCAAAATGTCCCAACAAGTATAACAATTACAGCAACAAGGTTACTGTAGTCATATTAAAATAAGAGTTCAAAACCATCTACGTGTTGTTCACAACTACGATTTAAGCTACAAAAGTTGAAAATCCGTTCATTGGTTCGATCACCAGGTGAGGGCAAAGAGTCCCAGCAACAACAAAAATATTGCCATACAGTGGAGGCCAAACGGTTCAAATGTTGTCATTAAAATTCTTAATGCAGTGAAATAGTAACTGTTATGACATCACCCAAATACCGAATTTTTTTGGTCTATGTCAATTCTGGAAGAAACTATACGGTTTCAAAATTTGACATGTTAACATGGAAGTTTATATATTGAAGCTTACACAAGGACCGCGGTCCTTGATGTTTTCAATGGCTATAGTGCTAACGCAGACACCATAAATAATTTACCACTGCCTAAAATAAAACCTAGGTTCTTAAATAATTATCGGGTAACACCATAAATAATATAACCACGGTAAAAAAAAATAGTTATAACCGCCAATTCAGAGTCGAAATATTTGTGACGAAATAACGCAATTGAAAATTTGAAAAATAAATAAAAAGCGATATTAGTGTTCAAGAACTAAAAAAAAAAAAGAAAAAGTAGTCATCGCGAAGTGAAAATATATGCTAATATATACTGAAAACAAAAACTGATAAAAGGGCAGAAAAATCGAGAGTGGCTCGGCATTTCAAAGGAGTGATATGAACTGACCAATACACAGGTAAAAGCAACAGTGTGAGATTGTTTTTATTTATTTTTCATTTATTCCTTTTCAAAATTCAAGAAATCAATGCAAGTGTAATTGTTGCACAATTGTTCTTGTTATTATGCAAATACTTTGTGTACTGTCTGGGTACTGCCGTGTATCCGAAATAAAGTAAAATAAGTAATGCGATTGTAAAAATAAAAGCCGGGATGGTAACCAGAAGTCGGAAATATATCAAGTGGTGTATCGCAGAGAATTGCTGTTCGTTATTAAGCCAAGGAAATAGAAGCAAAACGTTCAAGTCATACGATTAAGTCATACGATTAAGTCATACGATTAAGTCATA
>JAHWFP010181273.1:21336-35346 GCA_023313725.1 Lithobius niger | reverse complement strand
ATGGGAAACCATTTAAGTGTATCTTGTGACTTGTAGCTTATGCTATACAATTTATTTTTTGCTTGACAACGGGATGATAAATCCCGAAACGTCGCATTTTATTGTATACATGTGCACTTGCTGGCTTTTTTTAAACGTTAACTAGTTTTAGTGCTTTTATTCTGTCAACAACTGAAAGGAAGAAGGCAATTTAGGACAAGTTCTACACAGAATTTCGTCGTTATCCTGAATCCAAGAGCTTGTGAAAGGCTAATTTTATCTTAATTTATCACTAATCAAGCCCATTTGGCTTTCCGTCGTATTTATAGTAGAAATTAGATAGGTAAACGCCCATTAACAACTATTTTAAAAGAGAGGAAGCCTACAATAAAACAGGAGTAAGAAGGAAATCTGTAAAAAAAAAAAAACAGGTAAAAGACGTACAAGCTTCTGCAGCCTAAAAACTTAATCTGGCACCCACGCTAAATTTTCAAAATGATTCAAGGACGTCTGGACAATTTTACGTTGGTAAACAGTTGTGCCAGCACTTATACGGCTAATTTACCTGTTTTGTACGTGAAGCTGCAATATAACTGGCGGGGAGGGTCTAAGATATTCCCAATCAATATGAAGTCCCTATTTGTTCACTTTGGGTACCCACCATAAACGCTTTTGCCATCAAACTTTCAAATGTATTTTCATTGCACGTCTTATCAAAAATTGTTTAAAGTATCGAGTGTTTAAAGTAAATAATAAAGTAAATGTTATAATAGTGTAATAGTTACAGCATAACCTAGTGTTGTTCTTATACTGTATGTGCATCGCCACGACACAGGCATTTAAACAAATACAAATGCTAAGTATTACCTATGGCCTTTTAGCTTGCAAGCCAAGGTTTAGCCTGATAAGATTTTTAAAGTAACTTTAACTTTAGTTCTTAAGCGAGTTCTTGTTCTGACAATTCAAAGATACAATTATTTAGAAACACGCTGAACTGTCTAAACCAGAGACAAGAAACAAGTTTGCCGCCCCACAATATTTTGGTTGCGTATTAGTTCCGGCAATTATAACGAAGCTGTCGCATCGTAGACTTTTTTTTTTGGGAATAATAATTCAAGCCTCGAAAAGGAATTCGTGGAAATGGTAAGTTCTTGCGTGAACGTTGCTAAGGAGTATTCCAAGTCAGATCATTGGATGGAAGTTTTCTTAAAAGGAATCAGCCATATTTTATATCTAATTACACAAGAGGTCGGGCAGCAGGCACCGACCAGAAACGGTCACGTGCGCCTTCTTGGAAGGATGCATGGCGGAAAGCTTTTTAAGACAGCACTCGCCGAGTCGCTCGCTCATGGTCGCCTATTCGGCGGCGTATCGCTTCGCTCGAGGACATTTCGTTTGAAAGTCTTAAGCTGCTGACAGAATATTCCACACCAAAAAAGCGAGCAGTCAATTAATCAGGCAATTATGACCATTGCAGTGCGTGTTTTTCGTAAGGTTTCACTTCGTAACCAAAGAAGCTTCGAGACTGTCTGGAGCCTTATTAATTCCCACCAGCATGAACATACACATGGCTGATAGATTATAATAGAAGTGCTCATTAGAAAGTGGGAAACATTAGCCATTGGGGGGGGGGGGGGGGGATGATTTAAAATCAATCACATATTACGTGGATATGTCTGCCAGTATGTACATGAACATTCTTCATGAACATGGAAGAATATAATGGAAGAGCTCATTAGAAAGAAAGGATCATTAACAGTGGGGAGGGTGGGGGGCGGAGTTTGAGTCACTGGATGCGCTGATTGAGTGAGCGCAGCAAACGAAAATCAGTGTTTGATGGCCAGTGTGTGCAACAATTTTAAAAAAAAACTAAATTCTGTTGAACATGGACATATATATGAGCTACCATACCTGATCATTGTTGAAAACTGTGCATTCAACATTACCCGTGCATAGCACGAGCTTCAGCTAGTAAAAGTAAATTCGTGGATGTGATTCAAGTCTTATAATTAAGTAGAGGTTAAATGAGACGGAAAGCCAATGAGTTCGAGATTGGTTAAATAAATACGGACGCAAACCTATTTAAGTTGCCTTTTGGACTTATATGTCAGACTGCACTGAGTGGGGAATCGAACACACGACCTTTGAAATCAAAGGCCGAGGTCCTACCGCTGAGCCATACCTCGGCCTTTTTTATTTCAAAGGTTGTGGGTTCGATTCCCCGCTCAGGCAGTCTGACATATAAGTCCGAAAGGTTTGCATCCGTATTTGTTTAAGTCAGTAGAATTTGAGGAGTAGTTCACTTGTTACACATTAGCAAAAACATTAAAAAACACCTTACATTGCCATCTATAGATATTTTTTTCCATCCTTCCTGCAACAACTTCTAGCCTCGCCATGCCCATTTGTACGATCTATCCCATACTTTACCACAGTGCAGTCTTCCATTTTACTCCTCTCTCAATAGACCCTTCCACGTCACTTCCGTTATTCACTTTGCCTTCCTACTTGACGCTGCTTGTTGCTCTCTCAAGTAACTGCTTGTTTGTTATACATTTTAGGCATCCATTGACATTTTTATATAAGAATCCATACCTTTAGAGCATGCATTACACACATTACTGGCATTCGTTATTTTAAATCTTTACTTTATTTGTTTTAGTGCTGCAGCACAAACTATGTAATACCATGTTGGGTGACCCACATATGGCAATGTAAGGTGGTGTGTTTTAATGTTTTTGTGTTTTTAATCTCTAATGAAGGTATCGCCGTTTTTATGTATCCCCTGATACCGCAATATTAGACCTTGTTTTTACCGCATGTGCTTTTGGCTCAGTTCTTCAGATACACATTCAGCACAATCCATTCCTTACGATTTTGCCATCTTTTAGCTTAAGCCGTTTCCACACTGGACCCCGAACGCCTTGTTCGGGGTCCAGGCCCCGGCTTGTGCCCACAGGCAAAACCCGACACCCTTCCTTCCTTACTCTTTTCCACACTGAACTCTGATATCGCGTCCAAGGCCCGGACTTTAGTTAATCTTTCTCTCGCTACAACATTTTTGACGTCATCGTTGTAGATTTCTCCCCTCCCTCTCCCGTCCCCTCCTCCTGCTTTCCCTCTATCTAGCTATTGCTTATCAGCGCTCCAAGAGTCAAAACGTTTCCCTAAAGCGCGGGCCCGCGCTCCGACCCTTTCTACACTGAAACATGGGGGTCGGGGTCGGCGTCTCAAGTCCCAACCTCGAGCAGGACTTGAAAGTTCGGGGTCGGGCCCGGGCCGGGTCCGGACTTTTTCCCCAGTGTGGAAGGGGTATTACAGTGTGCTGCACGCACACCGGGGCTGAAAAAGTAAGGTAAACAGTGTTTTTTCTCTGAACATGATCAGAAACTAAGGGCGCGTTTACGCAACAACTCGCTTTTGCATTCTCGCAGCTAGAATTTAATCGCGATGGCAAATGTGTCGTTACCATGGTAACAACGCTATTTCGATTAGCTAATTCCGACATTGTTTGAGTAAATGCTTTCAGTCTTATAATCTGTGACAATATGATAAAGAATTACCCCTGACGAAACTAGCATTATTGACCGATTTCGTTGTGAGTCGATGCAGCTGAAACCGCCGCCATGTTGGAATTTCAGATGATTACAAGCATTTAGCTGCGAGAATGCAAAGGCGACTCGTTGCGTAAACGTGCCCTAATCTGGTCAAAATTAAAGCAAGCGTTATCTTTTGTAATGTGGATAGGACCCACTGGAATAATGAGCTCTTTATATTTTGAGCGTTCATAGCTTTAAAAAGGGAGAAGGGCTACTTTTAAATCCTGTCAAATCCTTGTCACAAACTGAGCATCGTGAAATCCACTGCGCGTGTTTCATTTACTGTCACCCTGAGGCGGTGGGCTGTCACGCTGTATGTGGACTGTGAGAGAAAGGCGAATGTTGACAGCACGCGCCCTAAAGCCATATCAATTCGTTCAGTGCAGTGTGGCACTCTGTCATGGTAAATTTCAATAGAAATCTAGTTAAAATGCTTGAATTCGTCTCAAAGTTGTCAGTTGATATTGTCAGCTCCTTTGTAGGCTATAATTAAGGTAGTTTTTATGAAACAGGCACTGGCAGCTTTACTGCTTTGGTGACTGTCTTTATTGGAATCACATATCGGGACGATAAAAATCACTGTTGAAAGACTGATTATATAAATTGTGTTAGAATCGAAAACCTCCTAAATTAATATTAAAAATAGCAAGCTTGTGTATGAGTATGCTA
This sequence comes from Lithobius niger, assembly GCA_023313725.1. Classification (NCBI taxonomy): domain Eukaryota; kingdom Metazoa; phylum Arthropoda; class Chilopoda; order Lithobiomorpha; family Lithobiidae; genus Lithobius; species Lithobius niger. Next base: position 31,099 of record JAHWFP010181273.1, on the reverse strand, counting down.
ATATTCACAATGAGAAAATTAGCACTTATCCTAAATAATCCATCCTAAACTCGTGTCAGTCTCGACCCCGTTCCCCCCTCCAAATAATCTTAATCAACAAGCTTTGTGATTTCCTTACCTCACGCGTCATGCAGCCTGTTAATAGTTCTTACAATCCTTAAAATACCTTGCGTTCGTAAAAGCCAGCAAAACCAGTGTATGGTAGAAGTGTTCGCAAATACTAGAAAAACGTTAAGCTTCCACCGCATAATGAATCGAAGGCTAGTATGACGTCTTTCGTCGTACGCGAATCGAACACGCGCTCAAGATGGCAGCTGGTACCAAACGGCCGATTCAGCTGTACGAAAAGTGATGCCAAAGTAATTTTACACGTTAGCATTCTCAAAACGACTTGTAAAGCTTGCACAAGTTGGTATTCGTGCTTAAGGTATATTGTAATAATCATGGCGTCTCGCAATCGAAACCGAAGCTGACCTAATAAATTCAACAATGTAGTTTTTGCCTTTGCCGCTAGTAGCGCTGATCACGAATTATTACACGGCGATAAACTACAAGTTCCTTGTTCAAAAAAGAATGACAATTTCAGTAGCATCCGGAACCCATTTAGCCCTAATTGCGTATTAATTAGGTCGGTTCGGATCTGACTGCCTGGATCATCACCTTCTCAGGCGAAGGTTCCTTTGTTTGTTCGGCAAGTGAATTGTTGTCAAATGAACAATGACATGTTCTCGACTCCGACAAATATTTTACCAAGACGCCATTAACATACATACACACCGGAAGTACTAGCTGCATATGAAATGACCTTTGAATTTCTGAAAACATGTGAATGTAAACATGTGAATAAAAAAAAACAAATTAAGTATTCAAAACAACGAAATTATTATATGCGTCTGATGTCCAGTCAACCATCAGTATTACGCAGCATAATATTCACCATTGACATAACTGAAATAACCATTTTGTAGCAGGCCTGTCAATTGTTGTTATTTTAATACCAAATTTGCAAGCCACCAAGTTTTCAAAAGGGTCGGCCTTTGAAGGTAGTGATATCATTCAACCAGGAAGAGTCCACCAAGGTTAATCTTATTAGTCAAGTTTAATCGCACAGAATAATACTTTGGACGTTAAACGAAAACTTGAAGAACGCTACCGCGAGTAGCAATGTTCTAGTTTTCATTTAACTTTCGAACTATCAGTTGGTACGATTAACTTGGCAAATAGGATTAACACCGGCGGCCTTTCCCTGGTTGCATGGTATCACTACCTTCAAAGGCCGATCCTTTTTGGAAAATTTGCGGCTTTTTATACCAATTTTGGTTTGGGTGGATACAAGATAGACCGTTGCTATGACTTTAATACCACTTCCCGTGATATTACGGTTTTAGTGTGCTGGGCACCTTTTACTTGGACACTCAACTTTAAGTAGATTGTTAAGGGCGCCTAAGAGGAGTATGGGTCACACAAGTCACAAGCACGGATATTTTACCGACAGACATTTCACAGACACGGACATTTCACAGGAAAATTGGTAATAAGCCATCAGCGAAAATCATACACTAGAAATAACGTAGTTCAGTAAGCCACCTTTATGCACTTACGTTTAGTCGGAGTGGCATGGCCCGGATTCGAACCGGCTACCCAGTTCGCCCCTAGGTCACTTGCATAGCACCTTAACCGCTGTGGCCAGATCCTCCACTGGCATAAAAATAACTCACTGAAAACGTTATTAAGGTCACAACCGTGACCAGGACTCGATTCGTTCAGTTATCTTTATGCCAGTGGAGGATGTGGTCATAGCGGTTAAGGCGCTATGGAAGTGATCGGAGAGGGGGGGGGGATGGGTAGCAGGTTCGAATCCGGGTCATGCCACTCCAACGAAACGTAAGTGCATAAAGGTGGCTTACTGAACTACGTTATTTCTTGTGTATAATTTTCGATGATGGCTTATTTCCAATTTTTACTTAATATCATTTACAGCTATTTTTGTCTATTTCTGACATTTCACAGGCGACATAACTATTGGGGAGTGTGGCTCAGTGATCGAATTCCTTCTTTACACTTCAAAAGTCCTCGATTCGAATCTTGCAAGGTCGATTGTTAGATTTATTTTTTTTTATCTGTTAGAGCAACCAACCAGGATTCCATAATCCGGTTCGTTTGTAGCTTTGGTGCATGAGTACAGAACATAACTTAATTAGAACTATTTTTTTACAGAATTTTATTTTCCTCTTTATATGGCCGTGAACTGTGGCATACCCCACAACTTGTTAATATAGCTAGGCAGTTTTTACTGAATTGTTTTTTTTTACTCTTTATATTTCTGTGAAATGTCTTTCTGTGAAATTTGTGTGTCTGTGAAATGGATGTTGGTGAAATGACTATGACCCCTTACGAGTTAAGTACGAATTTTTGTTTTTTTATCGGTACTATTGACAACAAGGGCGGTAATGACAAACCCATGCCCCCGAAAATAAATTCCCTCGTTATCTAAAGCGCACTTTTTAGCACACTCACCAGAAGAACTTATCAGCAAACTTTTACTCACACGAAAATATCTAGTGTTACTCGTCGTATGCCATCACAAGTTTTTTTGGTTACATAATAATTATTTCATTTTATGAATATAACCGCATTATGCAAGCAACTGTTAATGTAAATCGTCCCTTTAACACCTGTTGCATCTGAGCTACTGAATTTCGTGTATTTTCGTAATAAAGTGGGACGATACCAGTGTTCTACGAATAATCGCTTCGTCAGCTTCGTTAATCGTCGGGTGTTTACGAAAACACTACAAGGCTGCTTTTCGGTTAAGATACGTTTAATTTGGCGTATCAACAACATAAAAATGACGTTAGGCATAATACGAAATGGCAATGCTGAAGCGAACGAAATTACAGGTTGGTTAATGAAATGCGATGGTGGAATGACGTCAGCTTCGTTAATCGTCGGGTTTTTCCGGAAATACGAAGCTGCTTCTCGATTAAGCTACGTTTCATTTGGCGTATTAACAGCACAAAAATGAGGTTAGGCCTAATACGAAATGCCAATGGCGTAGCGAACGAAATTACAGGTTGGTTGATGAAATGCGATGGTGGATGGTATCGCTACGTCAAATAAGAGTAAACATCGTCAGCCAAACATAAAAGCTAAACATTATGCACAAAACTAAACACCGTAAACCGAATCCTGGACACGAAATTCCTTCCGAAAATCGTTTAGGGGAAAGAAAACAAAAATTCTCAACCGAATGCCACTCGTGCTTGTATTAAATGTATAAATTGGATGTTTTAGCACTCAACTCCTTTCCAACAAATTTCCCTCTACCTTCGGTCTTGGGAAATTAAAACTGGAAAGGACTTTCGTGCGAAAACACCAAAATTGCCGATTTAATACAAGCACTCGTGGTATTATAACCGAAAAGACCACACCAGAGCTTTCTGCTTCAATAATTATACAGAACGAAGCTTTAATCGTTTCTGAATGGTCGCCGACAAACAAACCACAGATCTATACACTGTATCTCACTTAGAGGATGCTTTTGTCGCTTTCATTCTTAGTATGCCTATATTAGGGAAATGACGTCATCTTCGTTAGTCTTCGGGGAAACACGAAGTCAACGAAATTACAGGTTTGTTAACGAAACGTGGATGGGGCTAGTCGCTACGCCACATAGAGATAAACATAATAAACATCATAAAACCAAACATAGTAAATCAAAATTTACTTCGTAAATCGAAATTGATTGTGTAAAACGAAATTACTTCGGAGAATCGTTTTGCGGAAAGAAAAACAAAAGTTTTCAAACCGAATCCCACTCGTGCTTCTACGAAATGTACAATTTGTGCATTTTAGCACTCAACTTCTTTCCAACAAATTTCCCTCGACCTTCGGAGTCTGGAAATGAAATCTGGAAAGGAGTTTCGTGCTAAAACACTCAAATTATCGATTTCTTAGAAGCACTTGGGGTATAATTATAGCCGTAAACCCACAATATTAACCCATTCCATTCCACACGTACGCCCAGAGGGTCCATTATTTATACACCGATCTAATACACACCAACTCATGGGTAGATAGGTTGGTGTCACGATTCGATCTCGAATCCTCTTGTGATGGAGGCCAAGCCAGCCTCTAGCAACTCGGCTGTGCTTGCTTGCTTCTCTCGGGTGCCCATGGAACCCTCTCATGAAGATAGCTTTTCGTTGCTTGGGCTTAGGGCGCGTTTACGCAGCGACTCGCCTTTGCATTCTCGCAGCTAGAACTCAATCACGATGGCAAAGGTGACGTTGCCATGGTAACAACGCTACCCGGATTAGCTAAATCCGACATCGTTTGAGCAAATACTTGCAGTCTTATAATCCGTGCCAATAATATAAAGAATTCCTCATGAGGAAACAATTTTCCCAAACGCTTCTGAACTCACGTTATTTGCTGTTTTCGTTGCGAGGCGGCAGACATAAAACCGCCGCCATGTTGGAATTTGAGGTGATTTCTAGCTTCTAGCTGCGAAAATGCTAAAGCGAGTGGATGCGTAAACGTGCCCTTAGGGCGCATTTACGCAACGATTCGCTTTTGTATTTTCGCAGCTAAAATATAATCGCGATGGCAAAGTTGTCGTTGCCATGGTAACAACGCTACCCGGATTAGCTAAATCCGACGTGGTTTGAGTAAATGCTTTAAGCCTTGTAATACGTGCCAATACGATAAAGAATTCCTCCTGATGAAATTTTCTCAGTCGCTTCTGAGCTCGCAATATTGACGGTTTTTGTTGCGAGGCGACAGAGCTAAAACCGCCGCCATGTTGGAATTTCAGATGATTTCTAACTCGTTGTAGCTACGAGAATGCAAGGGCGAGTCGTGGCATAAACGCACCCTTATTCGTTTTGTCGTCTTGCGCAGGCGTGCATCATGGTGTGAAAAGGGTTGATAGAAAAAAGTTGATATTTGTATACATTACACTGTTGTATGTTGAACTCGTGAGCTTTTAAGTGTTTTAAAGTTTCTTTTATCTTTTCATGTTTCAGGCCCCCTAATTTAGTGACCGGAAGGACAGACACCGCGCCACATTTACCGCCAAAATGGACGGAACCGTGCGCGTCGCCTTCCTCTTCACTTTCATCTTCGTCTTCATCCTTAACCATGTCAGGTAGGCATACATTTTTTAAATACACTTTTGGTATGTGTGGTGTACCGCAATTCATTAGCGGTTAAATAAATGCAGACTAGCGGTAACGTGGCGAGAAAAGAGGGAGGTGAATCCTAATACAGAAAAAAAATCATAATTGACTACTTTACAACATTGCTTTTACATGGATTCCCTGAAGTAACTACGAGATAGAATGACAAACGGGGTAGGTTTATAAGGCATGGATATAGATGAAACCCTATTTCGGTTGCTCTTTGGGCTTAAGTAACAGATTCCCGAAGCGCGAAGAGGAGGAAGCAGAACCACGGGGTTTTAACTCAAAAGACCTCGACTGCTCAACCATAAGATCTAGATTTGGGATTTGTTTAACATTTCTGTAATGCGTTGCGCAGTAACAAACAGGACCTCTGCACTGTGACTGATGTTTGAGTTAATGACATAGCTGTCGACGTACCATTAAGCCTCAATTCACCCCACCCCCCCAACTAATGTATGTTTCTTGAACAGTATGATAAAATGCGTTAAAGAACGTGTATGTATTTCGAAGCTTCATGCCACTGTAATGGAACAAGACAGGTGAACATTCAACATAAATTATTGTGACTTTTACGTTGTTACGCATTGTGAAAGTCAAAATTTAGTCAAAAAAAGTCAGGTGAAAGTCAATAATTAGTTATCCTTCTTGAAGCTACTTTTCCTAAAGATAGTGGATTTATTTGAACAAAATCATTTTGATGATGCTTTTGAAAGTTTACCTGTTTACTCTCTATCTAAATAAATTCTTTAGCAACTCCTGGTTACTGTCAAGATTTTGTTAACAATTATTAAGAATTTGTCGTTTTATTTTTTGTGGATTATTACTACTTTATCTGTAAGAATAAATTTTTACTTCCATATCTCTAAGAAATAAATTTTTACTCCCATTAATCTTTCTATCAGTTTGTGTAAACTATCACGACAGCTGTAGTCTGTTGCACATTATGTTTGCAGGAAAATGACTGTATGACGCCACGTTTCCTAGCACTACGAGTGCAAAAACATGTGGATGTCACACTTGTAGAATCTACACAGTTACTGTTAGACTCTACGAATGGGATATTCACGTGTTTTTTTTTACACTCTTAGTGGAAGGAAACGTGGCGTCATACAGTTATTTTCCTGCAAACGTATAATGTGGAATAAACTATTCAAAACGGAACTGATAAAATGGAACGTCTTTTCGTTAAGACAGTCCATGTACTAGACGACTGTATCCCAAATTACAAATAAACTAAGTTTCTGCAGCCGTCTAAGTTGATCTCAGTCGTTGTTTGCATGGCGTATCTTGAGTCCTGCCACTATTTTATGAGCGGCTACGTGTTCCTGGAGGAGGCGGCTTTCATCGACGGCCGCCATTGTTTTTGTAACCATCTTGGATATCAGCAAGGCACTCTGCTACTAAAAACGCACACTCGATTATCTGTGTTCCTTCTGCAGCGAACTCAAGATAGGCCGCGGACACTATAGTTACTTCGGTGAAAGAAACTCCAATAACAACAACAAAAAAAGATTTTTCGTTTTCGTTTGCCTTTTAATTACTAAAATAAATTCCCGGCAAATATCAGATATGGTTTCGAGAAACGAGTACACAAGCACTCGCTTTTTCTTCGGCTTCAATCGCCATTTTCATTTCATTTTTAGTCTTTTTTTTTTTCTCTGAGCTCTGGATCCTTTTACGTAGCAGTTCGGATTACGGTGCCCAGCGTTTGTTATTACGCATGCGTCAGAAATATTTTCATTTAGATGAAGAAAAGCTATTTGTGACGACATATGGCTTAAAGGAAACGGGAAATATGGTCGGAAGGGGAGGGGGAAGGGGTGATAGGAAAGGAAGGGTAAGGAAGCAAGTCAGTTCGTTGACTGCATTTCAATACTTCCTTGTAACTGTAACTGGATGGCGACGCAGTCTTCTTAGGTTTTTTTTTTTGTCGTGAGTTTTTCATCTTTTTTTTTCTTCTTCTTTTTCGTTTACTGCTTATTGAAAATTGGGAAACCTTGCTGAGTTCATCCAAAATTCAGATCTGGGAACACTTTATATATATATATATACGTAAGACGCCGAATGGTGCAGCTTGAAGCGGAGTGAAGTTGAATTTTGTGCGCAGCCGTGTGGTACAAAAGATCCGAGAATTCGGTTTTTGCACAGGCGAGATCCACGCCCATTCGTGATGAGGATTTCAATGGATACCTAAATGCAAATGGAGAGAAATGAAACTGCAGTAAAAATAAAAAGATAATAAACAAACATTGGTCTTCGCTGAAATCCTCGGACAAGAGGCAGGTGTTTGTTTATTTAGAAGTAAATGGCGTAAATATAGTAAATATATTAGATCGCAGATGGGTGGGATACGTGGTAATGAAAAAAAAAAAGATGCACCGAATACGTAACTTGCCGAATACCGAATTCTGAATATACAACCGAATAGTTAAACTGCCGAATACCGAATACCCGGCACCAAACCAGTTGCAGATTCGGCCGAATACCGAAATATTCGGTCCTGTGCCGAGTAGCGGTCGAACAGGCCGAATACCGATTTATTCGGCCGAATACTAAACCGAATGCTCTGCCGAATACCTGCAAATCAATCCTATTTGATCATTTTTCATTCTTTTAGGAATCTCAGTAAGACAACTCTTCACAAACCAAAAGCTAAATGCTTAGCTAAACGTTCTTACATTTACACAATTGCGTAAATGTATACTAAAAAAATATTAGGCCGAATACCAACAAATCGCTATTCGGCCGAACACCAAAATTTTGGCCGAATAGGCCGAATACCGAATAATTACCGAATATTCGGCGCATCCCTATATTTTTATGGGGCAGGACGCTTTCTACAGTGCTTTTAGTAAGACAGCAATCATGCATCAAAACTTGTACAGAGGTGTTAACCCTGAGATGCATGCATGTTTACTCCGTAAGTGGAGATAATTTTAATTTCTCAAATCCTCGGTGTTACTTACTGCACCTCTGCAATCACGTACACAGTATTGTGATTTTAAGGATTGTAACCTAACCTGAGATCTTAGTTAGCTCACCTTATACCACACGCCAAGGCTGTTTGCTGTGACGTGCATATCGCGTGACTGGGCTAGTCCAATCAGACGGCCAAACAGCCGTTGTTCTCGTTCGTCATTGGCTAACTCATGGTGACGTCACGGCAAACAGCCATTGCGGATGGTTTAGGTTGGTGGAGAGTGATATCGTCTTACACAACCAATTAATTGCTTGCTGTTGGAAGGGAGCAACAGTAACATCAGCATCTATTGTAGTGTGCATTAATGTGATACTGAATGTCCAGTGAACCTTAGATTTCAGTGGTTAGAAACTAGCTAGTACCAAGTTTAGGTAATACTACTGCAGACTCATATGACTAAAAGTGGCTCCATCCCTGTCTAACTAAGGGAAACAGTCTATGGAGTATGCCTGCTCCACCAAACCTGTAACGGTTCTTCACACTAGATGCTTTCCTTGTTATAGTCAACTCTAAAACAGTCCTGAACCGCTTACTACTTCTTCCAATGACAGGGCTCCCAGCCGACTTCAAAGGATAAAAAATGGGAAATATAGGAATTTCTTGTTAAAAAATAGGAGCTTTATAGGAAAATCAAACAAAATTTGGCAATTGTTAGTCTGGATGCAGTGGGAGAATGTTCTACTGTACTCCAGGACAAGCACACTTTTTGTTTTCTTACAATACTATAGGAAAAATAAAAAATACGTGAGTGTACATAGACTGTCGGTACATGCTTTACTTGGCCGTGTTTGGTCGCTCGAGCAATTGACGTTCCGTTTTTGTACCGTCCTGCAGCGCCACGGAAGGGGAAGGTCTTCTTTCCGGATCCAAATAATTAGCGTAGCAAGGAAACATCTCTCAACCGGGGCAACGATTTAGTTCAGAACAGAAAAATATAGGAAATATATGAGCATTTCACGATTTATAGGATCTGGATAGGAATCGTATAAAAAAAAGACAGGAAATATAGGACGACTGGGTGTCCTGAATGGTTTCATTGTGAGGCACTAAAAAAAATAGAGTTTGACATCTTTCTTAGTAGTCACTTTCTGGCATATCAGCGAAGCAGTATTTGCAGTATTCGCAGAACACCGCTCGATGCACCCCATTACATCTCGGGTGAGGGGGTGTCTCGCGCTAATGTATTCACTATACTCCCCTGTGGGAATGCTATTCTACTTGTCCCGTACCACACTGTAATTTTCTCTGGCCCCCCCCCCCCCCCACTTTTTTTTCTTACACCTAAGGCTTCCTCTTAACTCCCATTGTGCCCTAGATCGATTTTTCACAACTTTAACAAAAAGCAGTAATTAACAATGTTCGTTCTATCGTTGATATGGAGGATCTTCCTTACTAGGTTAAACAATGACTTAAGTCTTCGGCCGAAGCACGATAATACCTTACTTATTGTTGTTGTAACTACGCGATGTCTCTGAATAGTGCACTTCCTTCTTTGCACTTTTGTAACAATACTCGCCAACCAAATTATAACGTATTGTAGCGCCCGTACTGTATAACCGTCGGTAGGGCCTTAGGGCTTCGGGCAGATGACCAGGAG
>JAHWFP010181273.1:0-13614 GCA_023313725.1 Lithobius niger | reverse complement strand
GATTAGTGGTGTCCCACATGGCAGTATGCTGGGCCCTATCTTTTTTTAATTGGCAATACGTGTTGTACGTGTTGTGGCTCAGATTTCTGAGTCTATGCCAGTGATTAGTGGTGTCCCACATGGCAGTATGCTGGGCCCCCTATCTTTTTTTAATTGGAAATTTGCTTATGCAGATGGTACCAAACTATCGAATATTACTGATGCCACGTTACAAGCTGAAATGTTACGATCATCCCGGGATGTTGTTTACGAATGGACATGAACGCAGCAGTTGCGGAATTGCACAACAGAGAGGGTGAAAGGAAAAGCGGAAAGGCACGTTATGGCCTTTCGAGAATGGATGTTCCCTTTAATTCCGTTAGCTAACGCTAGACGATCCTGCCAATTGGAACATGGTTTCGGTCAAGAACCTACTAAAGTTGTTAGCCGAAAAAAATAAAAGTGTATTGATGGAGTATCTTGATTTGGAAGTCAGCCGGATTTTTAAAAATCAAGTTTCGATATATACCCGTATTGCTCCAATCAACTCAAGCAACTGTTTTGTTATTGCTTTCATCCCATTACCAAAAATAATAATAATAAGTCCTGGTTCCCAATTCGCTACTGAACAACGTTTTGTTTTACTCTTATTTACCCTTAATCTGAACCCTTTGTAGACCCATTGAACCGTTTGTACTGTACCCTCATATGCCCTTTTTGTAGCCCTTTTTGCAACCTTTTCTACCAGTTTGTACCCTTGCACATCAATCGGTACCTTTTTCGTACTCTCCAGGAATGTCGCTCAGCTTGTTACCGAGAAGATGCAGTGGTAGTCCGTTTGCGTATTGGTCATTCCAACCTTACTCATTGCTTCCTTTTGAGGGGGATTATCCCTTAGAATGTCATGGGTGTCGCCGGCCACGGCTACTAATGGTCCGTCACTTTCTTGTTGATGGTATTCGACGCCGTTTCCACCTTACACGGGACAAAGCTTGTCAATTGGGCGATCATTCTGTCCTCCTGTCCTGATTTTTTTTTTCAATTTTTGCAGGAGGTACAGATGTACGATAAGATCTAGATTTGGGCTTGGTTAATATCAATGTATAGCTCAGTGGCAACCAGGGTCACTGCACGGTGAGGCGGGAGCCACTAATGACCTAGCTGTTGACGCGTCATGAAACCTCTTCCCTCACCAGAAAATACCGTGACAAACGTCGACTCCTTCGTCCTCTTCGTTGCCGATTGAGAGGGAGACAATTCGAGAAAATTCCAAACCTAGTTGTACATCAGTCCAGTTTTGGTGGAATTTTTTGCTCTGCCCCCGTTTGGAAGTTATTTCTTCGCTTGATAAAAAAAAAAAAGATTATGTGTGTAACGGCGGACGCTACAACGGCTGAGGTGCTTGTAACGCCCCCGACATCATTGGTTGACATGGAGTTTTCAGTTTAGGGTTTTCGGTGATTATAACTACTTTGGCGATATAAGCACAGTTTGGGCTACTGTCCCAGCATGGGGAATGAAGCGTCGGTGTCCTAATTAACGGGGCCTAATCTTAACACTACTGGTATTTCACTGCCACCAACGGTGGAAATTATTTAATTGTTTAACGGAGGATAAAAGCTAAAAATGGGCTACATATTTATTTTATACTCAAACAATTAATCACCTAATAAACGGACTGAAGTTTAAAACACCTGGTTTTATTTTAACGTCAGTAATATGAAAAGAACACTTTACATTTACATTTACTAGAACAGCTTTTGATTTAAGTATTAAAAAGCAACAAGTTTGAGTTTACAATTTCGTAATTCACATAATTCAGACAACAACAGCGTTTTGCGTTATTGAATAAGACTCAAATTTTCAATAGAAAAAGCAATACTGGGTGCTCCCGGAGACACCCGAAAAATTGAACAGCGTCAGCTAGTTACAATTAATCCGACAGTTTGTTTCAACACGCATGAAGATCAACCGCCCACAGTTTTGTTTCTAAGTGTTAAGACAAAAGATCTACCTCTTAGAGTTTTTCCTAAAACTATCAAGGATGCAAAAAGCCCGGCAATTTTACACGTTAGTCATGAAGTATGTCTCAAATGAATTACACACGAAGATCAAACCGTCAGTGTTTAGATTAAAGTTACATTTAAAATAAACAAGAAAAAGTTTTGGTTTTTAGTGAGAGAACCACTCTGACGTTATGGAAGGCAGGGGGCCAGAAATGCCGATGACTTGCCAACCATAATTTTCTCTAGGCTAGAAGTTAAGTTAAGTTTTAAACTATGAATTTAGAATGGGGGGGGGGTCCTAAATTAAACTTTCAAAAGCTAAACTATAAACATACGAACCACTATCATTTTGCCCGGCATGGCATCCTCGGACGTGACGTCTCCACTCCCTACTAGCGTGACCCTTCTAGCTTGTGAGATCTGTGAGCTGTGCTGACTGAGCTGTAGAGGGAGGGTAACTGGGGCTTTTTATGCTGGAGCAGCGGATTTTGGTGACCAAAGCGCGGACGCCAAGGAGAGCTACGGGAGTCTGATTGGTGGAGGGCCAGGTGAACAATGGAAAGTCGGTTTGGCAAAGGGTTTTGGTGCGGAGCCGTTTGAAGGAGTAGGGACATGTAAAGATACGCCAAATTGAGTTTTAATTCATGAACTTTGGGAAAGGCCTTTACATTAAAATATTGACAATGGATTGAATGTTTACAGGAGTACTTTGTGAAATTGCTCATGTGAATGCTCAGTACAGAGGCTTGTGTAATGAATAAAGCATTCTATTAAATTTTACTAGCTTTAACTGTAGACTGCAGTTATACACCACAACTATACTTTGTTCCACATTATGTTTTCAGAAAACTTACTATATGACGCCACATTTTCTTCCACTACGAGTGCAAAAAATCCGTAAACAACCCATTCGTAAACTCTATTAGTAACTTCGTTGAGTCTACAAGTGTGATATCGACATGTTTTTGCACTCGTAGTGCAAGAAAACGAGTCGTCATCCAGTCAGTTTTCTGAAAACATAATGTGGAACAAACTATAGGTTGGTGGGGCTTGGGGGGGGGGGGGCGGAGGGGAAACAAAGTTTGTTGCACAGATTGACTTTGGGTTTGCTTTGGTGAACAGATCTTTTCAAGATATAAGTTTTATAGAAGGAAAAGCTAGTGGTAACATTCGGATGGTCACTGTCGGAGTTTGACGGAGATTTAAAGCAAAAATATTTACACAAAAATTCGTGTCCGTGAGAATGCCGATGTCGAATTGTTTCGGACTGGGGTAGCGTTCTGGGGGCAAAAGAATATATAAAAAGAGTAAATAAACTAGCTTAGATAAATGCTGTAACGCATTAATTAACCCTGTGAAGTTAAAAGACAGTTTTTGATCTTAGTGAAAATTTTTCATAAGATTTGCGGCCGACTAACACAATAAAAAATATCACAATTAAAATGTCTGTATTTGAGATTAAGTACCCGAAGGCAGCCCCTCCTAAGGCACAACTAAGCTAGTGTTGTGGGCTTTTTGCCGGAAAAGCATAATAAAAATAGATTACAAATGTACAACGAGTTTTCCATAATGGTTGGAGGTGTTGAGCGCTGCGGTTACTTTGGAGTGATTTTCAAATTGGTGTAGTGAATCGTCTGGAAGGAAATTCGGGATTTTTTTTTTCCCAGGCCTGTAGCTGGAGAGTGTGGCTATTAAGGGGTTCCAAGTTTGCCCGATTTATTCCATTATTGAGGAAATGGCGGAAGGGAGAAGAACGATGTCTTTCTGTGCTTTTGTGCGCTCAAGAAGAAAAAGTGTTTGCCGTGAAAACGAAGGTGTTTCGGCTGCCCGTTATTACATGTGTGATGTCACTTGTACGACTTTATGCGTATACAACCCCTTAAAATTTGTTAATTTTGTTTAATAGGTTGAAGCCACACTCACAAACGATAAAACGTTTACAATATTTCGAAGTCAATATGTGAGTATATGTTAAAAACAACAGCGATGCTTTCATCAAAGATTAAAATAAATTATAAAACAAAACGATCTTACATTCTCCAGGTCTAGCATTTTTTATGTTCGCTGACGACATCGCTCGTGTTTTAAATGTACACTTTTAATTGCTGTCGATATAGTAGAAGTGTTTTAATGTGGATGTGGAGGCTCTAGTATTTACAACGTTTTATTGCACTTAACCACAAATGTCCTAATTTTAATTGTGGTTAATTTTTAAAGAGTCATTCAGGCACAGATTACGGATTGATCCTTTCGTTATTTTTAATTTGAATTAATACTTTTGGCTTCCGAGTTTCTTAAACTGCAGTTGACTTACATGTCCAGGACATAGTATCGAAATGCACCACCTCTTCTGTGCTACTGTGTCACTCGTTAAACCTGGATCTAACACGATGGCCACAATGTGATGATCACAATCGCGGGGAACAAGCTATTGGTCTTGCCGATCGATAACAAACAACCACAGAAGTGGGAAACAACGAGTTGATCGGGAAAACATTCTGGGGTTTATTTACGCATTACTCACCACAATGTTCCACACTCTCTGACTTATGCTGTCAATTTCCGCTAATTAATACCGGTATTAAAACTGACCTATGACCACCTATGCTTCGGATTAATATAATAAGACAAAAACTCGAAGAACTGACCCTATTAAGGGAAGCAAGCATGCACACTATACAGAGGTTAGCATAAAAGACACTGGAGCCAAATACGACAAGAATAAAACACTAATATTTCGATGCCAAGGGGTCTTCATCAGAGTAATAATAACAATAAAACTTCTTACAGTTCGTCTAACAGGTCGCTCCGAAGCAGATATATGGTGGCCATGTATCTGCCTTCCTTCACGACGTTTGTCACTTGCCACCATGTATCCGCTTCGGAGCGGACTGTTAGACGAAGTATAAGGTGTTTTGTTGTTATTTATACTCTGATGAAGATACCTCGTGTACGCACTCTTTGGTATCGAAACATTAGTGTTTTATTCTTATCGCATGTGCTTTTGGCTCCAGTGTCTTTTATGAACAGTGCTGCAGAAAACCATTTCTGAGCGGTTTGCAGGGATAATAATTAGGTTTTTAGGTTATTGAAGGACTTTTCTGCCAAATACATAACTTTAAACCTCTCGGGAGCAAGTATATCTTACCCGTTTTAAGGGTTTTCCTTTTTTTTTTATACTTGGGCCTAGCTGCCTTGACCATCGAATGTCAGTTCTCCACAGAAAACCACAGCTATCCTTGCTATCCACAGGAAAGCTCAGCTATCCACGCTATTCGCAGAAAGGCACGGCTGTCCCTGCTATCCACAGAATACCAGGGTGTCCACAGGGCATACGGTGAGGAGAAAGCAACTCTTCAACTCCAATCGAGAGGAAGAATTTTTTTCAGGTCGTTTTATCGATTGAAATGATTGAATAAAATGTAATAAAATAAAATAATATGAAGAAACGACCAAAAAAAATCCCCCACCCTTTCAAAATACAAAGCCGCTCAGACACAGACATTGCACCTCAGTAGGTCGATCGTTTAGTTATTATTCAATAAAAAAATTGGGGGGGGGGGTGGACAGTTTTATTGAGGGAACTCCTCCGCTACTTAGGAGGGTTGGGGCATCCTTGATTCAGAAAAGTACAGCTTCATTTCATTGAAGAGCATGCTTCCATGCCCTTCCATTGACAGCTGTCCATGTTATCCACAGAAAATGCGGCTATCCACAGAAGCTGTTACACAAGTAATTCGAACTTTCCTTATGCTAAGAGTAAAAATCTCATAGGTAACCAAGTAAGTAAATCAAACCTTGCCTACATTTATTTTTACGTATAGAACTAAATACTGCAAAAATTGATTAAACTGCAGTTTTATTCTATTCACTGAGGGAAAAACTTTCAAGAGGTGTAGTTTGGGTTGATTTTTTTTCAATCGTCTGAAAAATTAACTGATGTTGTCAATAAGGTTTCGTAAAGTGGTTCTTATCAGGATGCAGGGCGGTCCATAAAAAGTGCAACAGCAACAATTTTTCTAGGTCAAAACTTTTTTGTTAGCACCCTTCAGAACCGAAAGGGTAGTTTTGACGGTTCTGGAGGGTGCTAACAAAAAAGTTTGGACTTACAAACTTTGCTGTTGCGTTTTTTATGGCCCACCCTGTATCAGTACATGACTAGGCTGGTAGCACTGAAAAAGTGTTCTTCTTAGGGAGCTTTTCCTTACACAGAGGATCTTTACGTGTAGGATTTTTACCACATGATGAACAGGTGGCTAACTATATATTGTAAAACTGTTCACTATTCTGAGAAATTCCTTATTCTGAGGGTTCGTTGCATACAAAGTCTAACTTGTGGGATGCTCAACAGCCGATTCCCAGAAAAAGGATGGACCTTCGTTAGACCATCTTCGTCTTTACATCAGCTTCAGTTTACCCCTGCGTAAACCACAAAATTGTTTCTCTGGAAGTAAACTCCACAGCTGATCTTGGAGAGGAATTTATATTTGTTTACCTCAAAACCGGACAAGTAGCCACAGGAAAGATTGCCTCCAAACCAAATGAAAAACAAAACTTGTTTTTTTATGGCTCGCTTAGTGCAAAAGAGTAGCCCAATTTAATGAACCTTTAGTGTCAACACAGAAGTACAAGGATGCATTTTATTTTACCACAATGTAACAGAATATGTTTAATGCACTTAGGACTCGGAAAATTGTGGCTATGTTTTTTCCCCTGAGTTTTCCAGGTTTTTTTGCGAAAAATCGGTCAAATCCCTGAGTGTTCCCTGAGTTTCAAACTTAGTTTAAATTCCCCGAGTTTTCCAGGTTTTCCAGATTGGTCATGGGAATCGTGAAACGTCCTGGTGTCTGTCTGTCTGTCGATCTGTCTCAGGGTTCCCGTGACCAATCTGTCAAACCTGGAAATTTCAGGGAATTTAAACTACATATGAAACTCAAGGAAAACTCGGGGAATTGTCCGATTTTTCACAAAAAAACTGGAAAAACTCGGGGAAAAAGTATAGCCACTGTCCTTTAGGGGAATATAAGGGGATGTGGGAGGTGATAATAAGGATGGAGTAAAGGTTATGGCTGTTGGAGGGGAGGGGAATTTTGGAGGGAAGGCCCAGATTCGGGAAAAAGGGTAGGCACACTAGTAAATATTAGCTTAACGAATAAACCCACTCGCAAGCAACGTACTTACGGGTGTTTCCCATCAAAATGTTGAACAGGTTTATTAAGTAAATATAATACGTCACAAGTCGTGCAATTCAAACAACGATTAGCTGTTAACAGGTTAAGAAAGCAAGCTAAGATTCGGGGTTCGCAAGCTCTATTAAAACATTCAACGCATGAACAAAACTTCAACGTTGCTAATATCAGGTTGTAGAAATAAGCTCTCGTGGGAAGAGGTTAACACCACAAGGTTAGGCTTGGCTAGCGATCTTCGGGTCGTGCCCAACACTATAAAACAGAATACCGAAGTAGCAAGGCAATAATATAGGCAACTACGCTCTTCACGTACTACCTGTTGCGAACCACAGCACACTCGGTATAATAAAGCTCGAAGCTTACTAGCGTCACAACTAGACCATGACCCTGAAAATGCTTGAACCACTATTGCACGCATCCCAAATGTTGAAAACCAGATTTCCCAACCTTAACACTGAACCAGTTCCCTATCTTCGTAAAGTAAATGGCAACAGCAGGCTAAAGGATGGATAATGAAATCACTGTCTTTACCTGATCAGGGTTACTTGAAACTTTAGCAGCATGGAACACGGATGGAACTCGCAGGCAGAGTAGGCAAATGGTCACACATTTTGGAATCCAGAAATGGCGGTGCTCATTCCCGCCAGCATACAAGACCAACGATGATGGCATTTCTCAACTTCTGGTGCAAAGTGCAGCGTGGCAATGACGTCAGACCCAAAGTGCAGACAGAGAAATAAAAGTGCGACCTTCCCAAGGAAGCCAGGTCGTGATGTCTCTTTTTGCATGGCCGTATCGGGCGTATAAAAGGGGAAAAGGATAATTTGCATATTAGAATAAAGATCATGGTGTGATATTTTTGTGATTTGAGATCATTAAAAAGTTAGCAAACTACGATTAAAATGTTGCATCTAAGCAAGCAGTATAAAATACATAATAAGGTTAAAATATAACAAGTAACATAAGCACAATTTGTGCATCACGATTAGATAATTAATTGGACCATCATGAATGCAGGTATTTATCATACCCATACCGACCTCACAGCCAGAAACACCAAAGGTACGATTTTCGAGTAGAAACCGCAGAAGGATACCACACAAAAATTTTAGACCAGCCCTAACACCAGGACAAGAAGCTTATTTGACGAGAAGCTCCTTTTCTTCTTCGTACCGCGCTTCAGTAATATTTATCAAATGCATAGAACTTTTCGGTGTTTTAAGGAACAAATATGGCGTCACCTGCTTTCGACTGCTCCAAAGGTTTTTCATTTCTAAAAGCATTCAAGGATCTCCCACTGGTCTCTGTCTATCCTCGTAAACCCCCACGTCATCTGCTTTCCTTCAGCAATAGCTGTCTTTTTTTTTTTTACGTGAATCCCAGCCTTGTGCGCCTCCCTCTTGTTGGTGGGGATCTGTTGTGGATTTCGAACTATTCTCGTCTTCAGTCGGTCGCCATTATCTCCACGAGTACCCAAGAGAAAGACAGGAGTAAACAAAGCCGTGCGCGTGGGCTGTAATTATCCCGCCGGAAATTGGCAGACGCTATTGTGGGAACGGCGTGCACCTTCGTGACGTCACATACCCCTACTTCCTCTAACCACCCCCCCCCCCCGGCTCCCGTCTCCTCCTTCCGCGCTCTTTCTAATCAGTCCTCGCTGAATGTGGTCCGGAGACCAGCGAACAAACGGTCTCCTCTTCGATGAGGAAATGCTTTGCGCAGGAGAATATAATGCTACACAAACTTTGGAGTACGGAACAAAAGCTAACCCACTCCAACGTCCGAGCTTTCACAAAAGCTTGCCAGTTAAACTTGCGTACGTCTCTGGCATCCCAAGAGAGACTGCAGTATACCGACCGTCCACCTCCAGCTATACTAAACTTGCTTCAGGCCAAAAGTTACCTAACAGATGGTGGAAGTTTCCCCCTCGTGTTTCTGGACGCCCCGTTGTGCCTTTCATTTCCGGTAACATGAATGCTTGTGTTTCGTCGTCGTCTTAGTCGGCTTGCAAAAAAAAAAAGAGAAGAAAATTCTAACAATACAAACTTAACATGTTGTATGCAAAACCTTTTGAAAGCCTCGACATGACGTTATCTCTATTTTTAGACGCACGCATGCACGCAGCACGTTCAAGCTCAGCGGGAAGCAAATCCAATCTGTCGTGCGCTTAAGACGTGTCTTTTAAACTTAAAGCTTGCAAGTCGTGGGTGGTCGCCGAACGTCAGCGGTAGTACCAAGACGACGCCAAGAACAAAATGCTCGTGACAACTAAATTTTTAATGGGCAAATCACCATTAAAAAAAAAAGTCGCTGGCCCCATGGTTGCTGCACTGAAAATGCGCGGTTTACACAACAAGCCCTCGTAGCCCGCCGAGTGCTATTTACTAGTCTATCGTCGTTTATTACTGATGAGTAACCAGTTTCTCCTGAAGAAAAGTAGTATTATAATAACAACAAAGAAAAAGATCAAATACCACAGCACTCGTCATCGAGGTAGTTACAGAATTTGCCAATTATTGCACAAAGAACAACTGCTATAGTTTGTTCCACATTATGTTGGTAGGAAACTGCACGATGCCACGTTTGCTTCCACTAAGAGTGCAAAAAGCACGTAAATATCAGACTCGTACAATTTAACAGTAACTACAAAATGTACAAGTGTGATATCCACGTGTTTTTGCACTCGTAGTGCAAGGAAACGTGGTGTCATACAGTCAGTTTCCTGCAAACACAATGTGGAACAAATTATAGCACTGATTAATTGGCGATGGAAAACATCGCATCTCCCCGTGAGAATTCGTGTTCCTCCATGGTGTCCACTTTAGGTTTGTCGAACAGTGAACAAACCAGGGAATGATGACATTTAGAAATCAGTCCGCCATTTCCTACTATGGTAGGAATTGTATTGTACTGTAGTCATAAACACATTTATCGTATTGTTTTCTTGTTGTCATAAATCGACTCCGTGATGGCACGTGAATCATAGGTTGTTCCTCGAGCTACGAGGTGTGAGGATGTACACTTCACTGCTACGTCTATAGACAATTCGAAAGGGTCGTGCCACTTCAAAAGTGAGACGCAGCCAGCAAACTTAGCATTTACTAAATGAGGGCATATTTGGGCAATGATCTCGAATTCACAACAGCAGCTGGAAGCCACAAATCGTCTTACATTCCAGCATGGCTTCGTTTATGGCCCTTTCGGCTCGCCATTAAAACACTAAATGCTATGAGTTCAAAAGCAACTGGAAAAATTATTCTGTCAGGTGGAATCATAGGAGAAGAAAGTGTTGGGATGGAAAAGAAACTGTCTGTCTGCCCACATCAACACACTCTCTTACGTTTCCATGGCAACCCGACTCTTTAACGGGAAGCTAGCTCCGCCATATTGGTTCGTCCTCTGTTTTGGCCGAATTCGTCAATCGCTATTCGCTATGTAACTAATTCGCGGTCAGCAACTGAATGGTGTTTTTTCGATAGAATTGCTGTCTAACTTTCATTGTATTGCCACATGTATTTACAAGGTTGCAGGCTCTATGTAAACTATCCGAAAACGATGCTTTAAACAGTAACATTTTATGTGAAGGCAAACCAAGCAGTGTTACATAAAAATACAAACAACGTTTCGAAAATTTACAATTTTCGTCATCAGGTTAGCAACAAAATAAAAACATGGCAAAAGCCACTAAGTCATCCTACATGAAAAGCATAAAACAGTAATTTAAAACGGATAAAAACCACCAATTTCTCCCCTCAAAAGAGGCAGAAATGGCAGCCGAAAAGCAACGAAAAATAAATTTCTAAATAAATAAGATAAAAATCGTTTATTGGACAATTATTATTTGCAGTCTCATCCTTTCTAAGTCTAAAAATACTAAGTGAATGATGGATTTATAGTGTTTTCGTATTGTCAAACTAATTTGCCGAATTTTTTTAACGAAAAAGAACGTGTATCACAAAAATACACAAATATTTTTTCAGTAAAATTGTGCAGTATTAATATCTCATAATTTATGATGCTACTTGCTAAATTAATCAATCACATAAATTCACACAACGTTAATTTATTCAACAGCTATACTGCCAGAGGTTTAAAACATGTCAGTTTTCGACTGCAAAATAATTTTATAAGTAAAACCAGCACTGGAAGAGTATTTGATAAAAATAAAGCCAATGAAAGTGCACAAGTAAAATAATAAAAACACGACGTTTCGGGGATAATTTGCACCCCGTTATCAAGTGTGGATATCCGCTCAAAGGCTTCGTACACAAATAAAAGAACTTAAAAAATCATGTTGTGGCAGACACATGCTAATAAAATAAATTTTAAAAGTTTAAAAACGAGAACCTATGTATTGCTGGCCGAAACAGCAAATACAGTAGGGAGACCAGCAAGACGACCTCTTCCCTGCGAGTGCAGATAAGAAGTGAAGCCAGGTGGATCTCTCGCGCATTATATACTCAAGGTGCCTGAGCTTATGTATATCATAAGTGCGGTGTGCTTTTCCCCGGCTTTTCCCAGGATTTTAGTGGAAATCGGAGAATTCCCTGAGATTTCCTTGAGATACAAACGTAGTTTAAATTCCAAGAGTTTTCCAGGTTTTCGAGGTTCTTCAGGTGGGTGGGAACCTGATTTTTGTGTGATTCACTTTCGATTTTTGACTTTATACGATGAGATTCGCTCTTCAGATAAGCCAGCAGGGAACACAGTTATCGCGCAGTAACGATAACACAGAAAAAGGTCGACACCCTGATAGTTTGATGTTATTATAGCATAATAGTATTAATGAACACATATCAGTCAAACTCTGAAAGTTAGCGAAGGTTTCTTGTGGGTGGCCCCTGCCCCGCTCCGAGGTTATTTTGTCGTTTAATGCTTCAAGATGCGTTGGCCCTAATGCGAATGCAAAGGTGACATAGCTATCACGAGCGCAGTTGTGGCTGGCCCCCTGGTAAAGCTTATATAGATGTAATTTCTGAACTCCGTCGGCCTTTTGGGGGGTGTGAAGCAAAACGTCGAAAGGGTGGTCAACAGTATTAAAACGAGGAGTGAAGGTCGACGTGTTCTCGCAGCGATGCTGATCCGTTGCTATGGTAACGTCACGCCCCGGACCACCCGCAACATCGGGGTCGCGTTGCTGATACGGGCGTTGGGGTCAGGGGCGTCAACTGCGACGTGTCACTGGCCTGATACTTCAAGATTGCACGCTATTTTCGCCAGCAAGTGTATAAACAAGCAGAAAACGAACACGACCACATTCGTCGGGGGGAAGGGGGGTGGGCACACGTCTTCAACCCCAAGTATACTTAGTGTTTCACAGTTGCTTAACCACATTTCAGTTATAGCTTGAGCAGGACGTCTTAATAAAGCCAATGGATGGAACTGCAATTTAAAAAGCCTTTAGCAAGGGCGTATTTAGCAACTAGCTCGTAACTGGAAGCTAGTTTCGCGACAACAATTGCGATGGGAAAATGTCATTGCCATTTTAAAAATGCTTCCGTACCTGTATAGTTAGAACAAAGTAGCAAAAAGACGGCATCGAGGCCATGGTACGTCACTTGCTTGTTGATTGTCACCATCTTGGTGGTCTTCGCCGCCGCTTCCGTCTTCCGCGAAACATAGCGTGACATTTGGGCGATACGTCTGTCCTCCTGTCCGAGATTTTTTTTTAATTTTTGCAGGAGTTACAGATGTATGATAAGATCTAGATTTGGAGTTTGTTTAACGTCTGTGTAATGTGTGCCGCAGTGGCAACCCGAACCACTGCAATGCGAGTGATGTTGGCGTTAATGACCTAGCCTCTACCCCCCCCCCCCCCCCCCCCATGGACTGACATGAAACCCGACCCTCCTACCCGACACCCGCAAAGTAAAAAGAATGAATGAAAGTAGTGAAGCTGAAGAATGCGATGAAGGAACCTTGAAAGCAGGGACGTTTTTATGGGGGGGGGGGTGCTAGGTACTTCCAATTGGAAATTACTAGGATCGTTTACATGCCACAATCGACATGAGCACGAGGCATCACAGGGCCCTTCTCCTCCCAAAAATACCTGGGGTGGCTACGCCCCCCCTCCCCAAAGTTTGGCTAGTTGGCAAATCAGTCGGCAAAATCAGTCGACTGACATCATTTTTGGTCAGTCGGCAAATCAGTCGGAAAAATTACATAAATTTTTGGCCAGATGGAAAATTATGTCGGTAAATTTCTGGTCTAAAAGGTTGCACATATAGGCCCGATAGCCTAGTAAGTTGGACATAGGTTCGACAGCCTAGTAAGCTGCACACAGGGGGGGGGGGAGATGATGCTTAATGGCGCGTCGACAGCTTGGTCATTAGTGCGAACCTCAGTCACAGTGCAGTGGTCCGGGTTGCCACTGCACACAGGTTCGAGAGCCTAGTAAGAAGCACGTAGATTCGACAACCTAGTATGTTGCACATAGGTCC
>JAHWFP010181272.1:102007-114183 GCA_023313725.1 Lithobius niger | reverse complement strand
ATAGGATGGGCGGACATCAACCTAAAATGGTACGCACAGTTAATTTGTACATGTGGGCCCTGTATAGGCTTACATAAGACAATGTCTTATATAATATAGGATGGGCGGACATCAACCTAAAATGGTAAGCACAGTTAATTTGTACATGTAGGCCCTTATAGGCCTACATAAGACAATGTCTTATAATATAGGATGTGCTGACATCAACCTAAAATGGTTTAGAAGAGCTCTCTTTATCCAGACGTCTGCGGACAATTGTATTAAATGGCGTACTGGAAAGCACAGAAGAAGAAAACAAAAATAGTTATGAACCGCACACAAAAAAATTCCCTCCCCTAAATTATTAACGTCAACATTTGCCACACATTTTGAGGAGCCTCTGCCTTGCGGGAAGCCAGCCAAAAACGTCGATTGAATAATTTATATCGCACGAACATAATTGGGCCATTAGACTGGAGGAAAAAAAATGCTACGAGAAGACCTACTGCTTTTTTTGAACGTATCTCTGTGCGCGCAATTTTTTTTTAATGTTGTGTAACGAGTATATATACGGTAAAATTTCGAAGTGATTATTTATAACGGGGCGCCGAGACACGAAAAAAAATATTGGGAGACAGTTGAAAAAAAAAAAATAGCGTTAGTCCTCTATTCACGCGACGACGATCTAATTACCTAATTCATCATCATCATCATCGCGGTAAGTTAGTTATACATTATTGTCAAAATGAGACACGACGAACGAAAGAAGCCCTCACTTTAAAATTGTGACAAGTCATCTCCCTCGGTGGACCAACTCAGAAAAAAAAAAAGGTGAAACAAAAATGAATGAACATTGAAACTGCATTCGACAGATAATTTGCCTTTGTATAACGGCTGAATCTAAATGACGTTGCTTTATTTATATGGTCGGTACAACAGTTTTTTTTTGGAGGGGAGAGGGGGGGGGGAGGGGAAAGAAAAAAAATACATCATCCTTTTGATGTCATGTTCGATTGGAGGTTTTTGCAGATCTATCTTAAAGGGGGGGATTGAGGCTTAATGGCGCGTCGAGAACTATCTTAAAGGTCGTCACTCAATTCTCTTCGTTCATACTGATATTATTCTTATCTAATATCTGCATCATTAAAAACGTATGATGTGCGTGCGTGCGTGTTTGTACCGCTACTCCTCTTGAACCAAGGCACCTACAAAGATGGGAGTAGCACCAAATGAAAGATAATTAAATAGCGTTTCCGTTAGGCCTATATATTTTTTTGTCGCTATAACTCGATTTTATGACCCGCAAATATATACGCGAAAAAACAAGTTGTTTTTTTTTTTACCCTCGTGACGTTTGTTCATGACGTCATAATTTGTTCGTGCAAAGATTACTACACCTGAACCAACTTTGACCTTCCATATTAAACTTTGCTTAATGAAATTATGACGTCATGTATTGCGCCAGTACGAAGTAACAGAAACACGATCTCAAAATCGGTACGATATCAAAATTCACTTTGTTTTTTGTTGTTGACACGCGTTATGAACTTTTCAGATCGCGCTTCAAAGTACCAATGATGCAGACGAAATGCAGGCATGCTGGGGAATGCAATGGACGAACTGTGAGAAATAATTGCAATGATTATTTTGCGTCGAAATAGTCAGTACATCGATTTTGTGATGATGCAGTTGGAACCAAAGAAATTACATGAAGCATGGAACGACGCCAATGAGTGAGCGAAGCGGACGATAACGAGTTGTATGTAGAACAGCCAGTGTTGCGGAACGGACACAACCGGCCACCTGAGCCAAGAACCTGCGAAAACAATGCGGAATGCCTGGTGACTACTTACAACAATCTCTTCTAGTAATGACGCCGGGAGTCGATAAATGTAAACGTAACGATTGTTGGCAATAAACTGAAAACGTAACTTTTAATGGATAAAACAATGCTAAAGGTTCTGTCGTTGTGGACGATTACAGGATTAGTGAAACTCGGTTAAATATTGAAAACGCCACTTACTTCTGCTCAAGACTCCCAGGTACAAAAAAATTGTATATGCGAACCTATGGAGTCTGGGGACGGGTCAGGGCCGTGCAGAGTGACGCAGGGCCACATCACGCTGAATGAGGCATTAACCGCTTTCTGAAAGTTTTGTCGTTGTCGACGATTAAAATAAAAGGATTAGTGCAACTCATTCAAAACGTTATTTCTTTCTGCTTCTCCTAGAACAAAAAGGGCAACCGACAGGCTAAAAGTTTGGACTGTGTTGTACAAAGGCGTATGTCTTGTATATCCGGTATAATTACTCATATGTAAATGCATGGAGCCCGGGTCAGGGGAGACGCTGATTGAGTGAGCGAAGCGAACGAAAATCAGCGTTTGTTAGCCAGTGTGCGCAAAATACATGGGATACATGCCTTCTGCAACAGACACATGAGAGAGCAAAACCATACCCATGTTGCAAAAGGTACATCAAGCACCATCACGAGCTTCAGCTAGTTTGAATTAACGTGCAGTGAAGATATTTTTTTGTGGGGGGGGGGGGGGGTGTTGGATGGGAATTAAAAATGGGGACTCGGGGGAGGGGGAGGTAAAAAAGGCAAAAATACATGTTACGTAATTTATGGACGTTCCCGTAGCTGCTATCACGTACGAAATTAAAACGGCACGTTAAAACTGACAATTACGCCTAAAATTACAATTTCGCCTGAATTCTAACCATCTTTAACCGGCAATTGTGATAGTTACTATGCTTTTAGATTATATAATATAGGTCGCTGTTGCAATGCATGACAGAGGTGTGCGCCTCAACATTTTCGTTGAAAAGGTGGCGGAAGTGTACGTACGGAAACCGGTTGTGACTAAATAGTCGCTATAAGCGCTGTTTGTTTTTTTTCCAGTCTAGTTAATCGCTCTTTTGCTAGCGGCGCTATTGACGTATACGGGTGACGTATAGGGATGTAGCAAACTGCTGCAAAGCGCCTCACCACAGAATGGAAAAGAAACGCTCGGATGCTGTCGGCGACAAGACGCTCCATCTTCCACCCAATAATGTGATTAGCGCGTCATAAATCGCTCTTTGACTGCTCGGAGGATTAGGACAAAATATGCGTCACCCGAATCGCTTATTAAAGCACTACCAGTTCCTAAATATCCCTAATATACTTTCCCTTATCAATAAAACAACTAATCATCCACTTTAAAACGTATTCCAATTGAAATTATTACCTATTACGGTCGTACATTTATGTGCTCTTGAGGGCCAATTATACGCTACCGTACCAAAGCGCCATTAGGTTTCCGAAATGACTATTGATTTCGGATGGGCCACCCATTATAGGAATCGATACAAATCACAGCCCTGTATATCCTCGACGAGTTTTAAGTACCTGTACACCGGTCCTATTAACTCAGCTGCTTTCTGCATTACCTGAGTTGACGAATGTGTGGTTCCATTACGTATTGTATAATATGAAGCATGTACTAGAGTTGTTATTAGGTCACTATATTTAATACTCACCTTTTGGAAAGCTTATGGTTTGGCACATGTTGAACTTTCAACACACTTCTGCACGTTCGAATTAACGACGATTGCATGTTTCAGCTCAAAATTATTTAATAGTTGCAAGTAGCATATAGTACCGAGAGATATGAAAATATTTCAAAAATTAAAATATGTTACGGAAAAGTTTTAACGATTAAGCTAAACGCAGCTCACGTTGTGAGCTATCAAAACGTACAACTGAACAACAGCCTCTATATACAATTTTTGCGATTGTAAATTTGAGGAACATTAAGTACTAGCACTCTAATGTCTTTTAACTGCAGTTTGCACGTTAACTGGAATTTTAGAACTGTAATAATAATAATAATAACAACTTTATTGTAGCACGTGAAACTACACGTGATTAACAAAATCCGGGGATAAAAATTGACATGCCACGATGGGCGAGATTTAGGCGCTGGGCCCATTCTAACCCGAAACATACATTACAACGTCAGCAGAGTCGCAAAAACTAAAGTAAACAAGAAGATGAGGTATAGTGGGGGTTGGGGGGGGGGAGGGGAGAGACAGGGGAAAAAAGAAGGAGAAGGGAAGGAAAAGAGTGGAAGAGGGATGGTGCCCAAGTTATGAGTTAAACAAGTGACGGAATAATTGAGCTTTGAAAGTTCCAACACTAAGACAAGTTTTAATGACTTCGGGCAAATCATTCCACAACTTCATGCTCTAAACCAGAAACGACGTTTGGTATTTAGTAGTGCGACAGCGAGGGGGGAGTGAAGGGGCGGCCATGACTAAATTTTGTTGGATAACGGTGATCAGCCAGTGGAGAATTAAATAAGGTAAACAAATAAAATGGTTCTTTGTAATGCAGAGACTTGTGCACAATTGTGAGAGAAGGCAAAGAACGCCTCTGAGCCGTAGGGAGCCACTTGATAGTTTTAAGATAGACTCTTACACCGTCGAGCTATTTAAGATTAAAAATGAAACGTATACACGCATTTTGGATCCTCTGAGCCTGATTAAGGGAAGATTTGATGGCGTTAAAATAAACTGAATCACAGTAATACAACAATGGAATAACTAAGGCAGAGGCAAGTTCAACTTTGGTCCTAATGCTCAGAAAATGTTTAAACTTACCATGCGGTCTCCCAAACGGATGTAAGACACATAGGCACTCGGGCAAATACGCACTACATTAAAAATTATTATTTTTGGCGAGGCGAGCAAGCGAAGCGAGCGAAGCGAGCGAAGCGTAGCCCATAACGGACACCAAATTGCAAAATTTTGGTTGGTTGGTTGGTCCGTTGGTTGGTTGCACTTTTGTAGTCTGGGTGGAGCCCAAACGAAAGGTCGGATTGCAATGAAATTTGGTACATCGCTTTGTACCCCTAAAGTATTGCTGAACTAAAATTTGCTGTAAATCGAACAATTATTACGGAAGAAATGTCAAATTTTCTAATTTCTAACACTCACCATTGTAAATTTGGAAACCTGAATAGTTAAGGAATAGCGACGAAGCTGGTGGTGGTAGTGCTGGTGGTAGTCAAGTGAACTTTAAAAAACATGGCAAATTAAATTTTGCTTGCTTCCTTTTAGCTAATAACTTTTTTTCCACGTAACTCAATGAAATCATAACATTTGAGTTGTTTGTTGCATTTAACCACTATAGGAAGAAAGGCAACCATAAAAAACAAAAGGATTCCATTAACGACACAAATTACTTTCATTTGAAAAAAGAATTCTTGCGAGTTCAGCATGGCGACGAAAATGGCGTCTACACTAGAGATGGAATCCCGAATATGAAACCTGAAATCGTCGTATCAAGGCGAAGCGGTATATATAGTATGAAAGTTTAGAGCGCACGACGTGTTGACACCACAGCACCAAACAATAATATGCCTGCCTCTCATAGTTTATAGATTCTTCGTTACCATGGTAACGTGAAGTCTCGAAACCAAAACCGTGTAGCATGAAGGAATAGGCCTAACTCAGGAACCAAACTGTTGTTAGCTGCTATTTACGAAATTCGATCAAAGGTAAATATTAAGCCTAAACGCTAAAAATTTAGGCTTAAAACGAGGCCTAAACGCTAACACATTTTAAATCTACAATTGTGATGGTTATTTCTTTTAGATTATATAAAAGAGATCGCTTTTGCGTGATAGAGGTGTGCGACTGAACATTTTCGTTGGTGGCGGTGTCAAGTCTCATACCAGGTGCAGAATTGTGAACCTTTTGAATCTCCTGATTACTGTTAGAAACTATATCGTGCTGTTGATTGTTTGGCTTGCAATTAAATGCCTTATTATTAATATTTTACTATACGGACTACATTTTGCACAGCAGTTCCTGTAAACAATGATGTAAGAATTATTGCCAGTGACAGCTCAAACAGCGGTGGCTATACGTGCTGTTTTATTTTATACTCAGCGGCGATGGCCGATATCTTTAGTGTGAGCTGTGAAAATAACTAAACAGAAACTAAATGTTGGCGAAAGCTTGTTAACATAAATACGACCTATATGAAATAAAAAAAGCTAAAATAAGGAAAAAAGTCAGCAAAGAGCAGCAGTATACGTCACACCAAAAGGCAAAGAGACCAACTTACAGCCCAGTGAGTATTGCACCTAGATTTTTAAGGAACATTAGCAAATACGGTATCGTCATTAAAATGAAAACTAAATATATATAAGGTTGAAATGAAAATTTGTTTGCTCCGCCCATAATAGGCTCAAAGCCTGTTTCCCGGTTTTAATTGAGATGGATTGCCCTCTAAACTTGTATCGTTGTTTTAAATTCCATGACTTTTATTCGTGTGGGACCGTTAAGGGAGGGGGGGGGGAGGAATAGTACAGATGGTGTAGTCGAGATGCCAACAAATGTTTAGCAGTTTTGAACGCTACAAACATTTTATGGCAAACTTTTTTTTCTCCCCCACTCCCCAATTTGATGGTAATCTGAGTGCCTATTTGTCCCGTGAGTAAATTCGAGTGCCTGTGTGTCCGGTGCCTAATAATCCTGTGCGAAGGTGACCGCGTACCCGTTAACAGCGATCACTGATTAACCCTATTCACTCCGGAAGCCACGCCGACAGCGAGCCTTTTTAAACCCGTGTGTACGTATAGTTTGGTGATGCGATTCGTTCTCTCACCCTCTTGGGTCAGAGACCAAGCATCTAACAACGTCTGCGCTATTCTCGCTTCTCTTGGGTTCCCAGACAACCCTGATGAAGCTCGCATTTTGTAGGCGGACTTATGTTATTTTGTATAGTATAGAGCAGTGACATTTGCCGCCATATTGGCACCAGTATGGGTTTTGGAGGGCATAACTACAAGGTGCACTACATAAAAATGGAGGAAAAACAACGGAAGAGCGGATTTCTTGCGCTTAAAATAACGTTGTTTTCTCCAACAACAAAAATCGCGCGTTTTAAGTCTAAGAAATCACTCTTCACAGCATCGGCTTCCGTATGACGCCCTTCTGTTTCTCTCTGCAGTGCCCCTTGCAACTAACCCATTAAGGCTCCAGCATAGAGTTATATACAATAATACTACGTCGTGTCACTGCTCTATAGTCAGTCCTGTATTTCAACATAGCACGAGCCAGTCGGCGTGACGTGTTATACTATATACTGACAATTTCTTTTTAATTTTTAATTTTCTTTTAATTGCTTACATTTCATAAATACCACATGGGAGAATCGTCCCAGAGAAACCGCTTTAATTAAAAAAAAAAATATTAATTATCTTCATGCTGGTGGTACGGGAGCCCTTGTATTGGGTTTGTGCAGTGTTCACAAATACTTAATTCACATACTTAAGTTTGTTGTAGGCGTGCTTAACTTGCCAGGAGGAATTTTAAATTCCTTGCAGTTGTGGAATTCAGCTATATATACGAGATGTGGAATTCCGAAAATATCGATGGTCAGTAGGAAAAAAATTTAAGGTAGGTAAACTTGTCTTGACTATACAAAGCCTATACTCAAACCTTTTGCAAACCGTCTATTGTGGCGTCGTTAGTACACGTATTACACATTAAAAGGGTGATGTCTGAACCGTCGGTGCCAGGACGTCTTCAGACCAAGAATGCCTGACCGCAACTGCCTCTATCAAATATAGTACTAAATGAGGTGAACTTCCATGAGTAACCTTAATATAATCCTGGCAAGAGTAATCAATAAGCCAAGTGTCACCTGTCACCCATGTAACAATATTATGCTAAAAAAAAAGCTTTTAAGTGCCACCTAGCTGTCTTCCCCATCCATAATTGAAAATTAAGCCGACGTTTTAAAGTCCATACTTCCCGGGTGAGTTTCTTCCTGCCGCACAACGCTTAATAGATTGGCAATTCTGTTAAAGCATTGTGCAACCGGGAACCATCAGACTCCCTTGTCTCTTTAATGCTCCCATTATTTCTTTGCTTTTGTCCTGAATGTCATTTGAAGAAGTAGACAATTAAAGCACTCTACGTCTATGGTGAAACACTCTTCAATAGTGAAAGCAGAGTTCGTCGTCTCAAAATGAAAATGTCATAATTGAAAATCAGGCCTAAGTTTTAAAGCCCATACATTGACGCTTAACTGCCACCATTGAAGTTTAAGTGCCACCTAGCTGTCTTCCCCTTCTATAATTGAAAATAAGGCCTAAGTTTTTAAGTCCATATACTGAAGCTTAAGTGCCACCATTGAAGCTTAAGTGCCACCTAGCTGTCTTCCCCTTTTATAATTGAAAATAAGGCCTAAGTTGTAAAGTCCATACATGAAGCTTAAGTGCCACCCAGCTGTCTTCCCCATCTATAATTGAAAATCAGGCCAAAGTTTTAAAGTCCATACATTGAAGCTTAAGTGTCACCATTGAAGCTTAAGTGCCACCTAGCTATCTTCCCCATCTATAATTGAAAATCAGGCCTAAGTTTTAAAGTCCATAGATTGACACTTAAGTGCCACCATTGAAGCTAAATGCCACCTAGCTGTCTTTCCCTTTTATAATTGAAAATACGGCCTAAGTTTTAAAGTCCATACATTGAAGCTTAAGTGTCACCATTGAAGATTAAGTGCCACCTAGCTGTCTTCCCCACCTATATTCAAATTCAGGCCTAATTTTTAAAATTCAAACATTGAAGCTTAAGTGTCACCTATCCCCATCTATAATTGAAAATCAGGCCTAAGTTTTAAAGTCCATACATTGACGCTTAAGTGCCACCTAAATGTCTTCCCCATCTAAAACTGAAAATCAGTTCTAAGTTTTAAAGTCCATACATTGAAGCTTAAGTGCCACCATTGAAGTTTAAGTGCCACCCTAGCTGTCTTCCCCTTCTATAATTGAAAATAAGGCCTAAGATTTAAAGTCCATACATTGAAGCTTAAGTGCCACCTAGCTGTCCCATCTATAATTGAAAATCAGGCCTAAGTTTTAAAGTCTATACATTGAAGCTTAAGTGCCACCTAGCTGTCTTTCCCTTCTATAATTGAAAATCAGGCCTACGTTTTAAAATCCATACATTGAAGATTAAGTGCCACCTTGCTGTCTTCCCCATCTATAATTGCAAATTAAGCGTAAGTTTTAAAATCCATACATTGAAGGTTTTGAATGCGTCTCATCCAAAATTGGAAATTATTGGACCCAAGTTTTAAAGTCAGTACATACCAAGTTCTTAACGGTAGAGTTTCTTCCAGTCGCACAACACTTTAATAGATTGGCAATTCTAGTGAGGCATTGTGCGTCCGGGAACTGTCAGACTCCCTTGTTCGTTCGTGCTCCCATCTGCCTTTGTTTGTTTTTGTCCTGGTTGCCATTTGAAACAGGTAGACAATATAAGCATTCTAAGTCTACGGTGAAACACTCTTCAATAGTGAATCCTGAGTACGTTGTCTCAAAATAAAAATATCATTCTTTAAACAAAACTTAAACTTAATTTTCCAAAATCTAAGGTGAATGTGTGACTTTGGAGTTGTGGTCTTTGAGTACGTATTTCGAACTTTAACCATGATATGAGTATAATGAAACAACCCATGTGGAGATCCTAACAGAATCCTGCAAGATCTTGTACGTTCTTGCAGGATCCTGAATAGATCCTCCTTCAGGATCCTAACAGGATCTTAGAGAATCTTATCAAGATCTTAGTACCCTGCAAGTTCTTGGTAGGATAATGAATGAATCTTCAAAACTTTAGGGTCCTGCAAGATCTTGCAAAATTCTGCTAGGATCCTGTGAATCCTGCTAGGATCCTGTGAATCCTGCTAGGATCCTGTGAATCCTGCTAGGATCCTGTGAATCCTGCTAGAATCATGTAAGATCCTGTTAGGATCATGCAGGATCTTGCACAAGATCCTCCTGCAGGATCTTACAGGATGCTGAAAAACCTTAACAGGATCCTGCAAGATCTTACAAGATCTTAGACTGCAGGATCTCCACATGGGAACTTACTGCTTGCAAAGCTGAACTAGCTCAATTAAGGATCATACCAATTGAGCATATAACCATTCGTAGACGTTCGTTTAACAAGGTATCCAAAAGAATGTACGAACAGCCAGGAGTGCTGCAAGCTGCTGGGCAAAGTCTTTTACACGGTCCTGAACAGAAGGGACATTGCCAGGTTTCCTTCCACGTTACTGACCAAGCTCTGATCGGCCTACTTCAAACGAACGTCCCCACTCTCCACATGTCGACAATTAGTATTACACGTCTACAATCGCTGCTATACGCTGACACCTCGAATACGAGGAAACAACCCATTCGCGTAAAACAAGAAGTCCGGGAAGGGTAGGAGGACTCTTTCCTGGGACCAACAGCTGGTGCAGCTTCCTCTTCCTTGACCCCTTAATAAGCCGACTGCAACACGGATGATTCCCGTAATCTTACCATGTTCTTTTTTTTTGTTCCTTCTCATCCAAACAGCAGCAAGAGTTCCTCCTTCAAAAAAGAGCTCACCACCCCCTCCCACCTCTCATTCCCCAACCCGGCACACACACACACACACACACACACCAGCAGCTGTTCTCCCACGATCTTCGCAACTTCTTCCCAATCAATAAACAGCGTGATCGTATTGAGCTATGACACAATCCACTTGCCATTGCTTCTGAACGTGGAAGCCAAAGGCACTTTCGTTGCTCATGGATAGCAGGAACGAAAGAAAGAACGAAGGTAAAGGACAAAACAAGAATGGGAGAAAGAGGGGAAAGCGAGAATGGTTGAATATATTTTCAGCGAATTATCGACATTTCTGTGCCTCGTGACACAAAAATGTCATTGTGCTGTTATTAAACGGTCATTAGCGCTTTTCAGAGTTTTCGTTTCCCTTTCTGTGATCAACGACAGATGTCGCCGCTGACGGCTGCACGTCACACAGCCAGTGCGACATTCGCGAGAATTATTGTGTTTTATCTGCACATTTTCTAGTTTTCAGAAAAACTGTGTTTATTGAGTGTGCTGTGTATCTTGAGTCCTGCAAGTATTTTATGAGCGGCTACGTCTTCCTGGAGGAGACGGCCTTAATCGACGGCCGCCATTGTTTTTGTAACCATCTTGGATATCAGCAAGGCACACTGCTACTAAAAACGTACAATCGTTTATCTGTGTTCCTTCTGCAGTGAACTCAAGATAGGCCGCGGACACTATAATGATGCTTTGTTTAAAAAAAATAAGAATATGAATTTGAGAGAATGTTTCATTATTGGTTAGAATCTTACGATTTTCCATTCAGATGGTAACAGCAAAGAAAAAAAATTTGTGCCGTAGGGCCTACACGAGGCTGTGCAGGCCACGCCTAAATGAAACTTAAAATTCTTAGTTTTTCCATAGAATTATTTTGGTTATGGACTTCGAACTAGGATGAGCCATAGGGTGGCCGCACACCAAATTAGACAAATTTATCGCGACGAAAAAGTTGCGGGACAAAACGTCGCATCAGGTGGAGAGACCCCCACCAGACGTAACCAGAAGGAGCTTCGCTTTGTTGTCTGAGTCGCCTAAAGAAGCCTATACCACGCGCCAAGGCTGTTTGCCGTGACGCACGTATCACGTGACTGGGCTAGTCCACTCAAACGGCTATAGTCCACTCAGATCCGCTATTCTCGTTCGTTAGTGGCTAACTCGTGATGACATCACGGCAAACAGCCGTGGCTCGTGGTATAAATACGTCTCGCCACAGTGTCTTGTCCAGTGTGCGGCGCTCAGCTCATTGCTTATGGGTTTGGAGACGTTGAGGTGGGTTACGATAAAATGTTTTTGACTTCGACTATGCTTATCAGTGCTGCACCAAGATCAATATTGCTATTATATTTTGCAGCATAACCTACAATTGGAGAGAAGTTTTAGTGAGCCAAATCACGGACTACTTTCATAATTTGGTAACCATACGCACTTGTGCAGGTAGCTAATCTTTGTTCTGGAGAGCATTTTATCATATCAAAAACCAAAACTGGTAAAAGGGGCCGCCAAGTTCCGAATGGTTCGGCCCTTCAAAGGAATGATATCAACACACCAAACTCGCCAACTTAATCGCACCGCTTAATAATTCGAAGGTTAAATGAAAACTAGAACATTGCTACTTTCAGTAGCATTGTTCAAGTTTTCATTTAACGTACAAAGTATTATTCGGTGCGATTAAGTTGGCGAACGTTTTGGTGTGTTGATATCGCTCCTTTGAACGGCCGAACCATTCTGAACTTGGCGGCCAGTTTTGGTT
>JAHWFP010181272.1:78968-89006 GCA_023313725.1 Lithobius niger | reverse complement strand
GTCAAAACGCATCTATAGAAATACCCTTAGATGTAATTACGCTCACATTCGCTTTTGCGGCTGTACTAAAATTGTTGACCCTTAGCTTTTAGATGTTTGCACTCACATTTGCCCTCTCACACTCACACTTGAGTGGATTTCTGGAATACGGCTATAAGACAAAGGGCCAACAATTTTAGTACATCCACAAAAGCGAATGTGAGCGTAATTACATCTAAGGGTATTTCTATAGATGCGTTTTGACACTTACACTCACCTTTAGCCCCACTTACACTTGAGTGGATTTGTGGAATACGCCTGTTAGATTCGTTTCGAGGCGATCATGTAAATGGAGCAGAAAGCTGATGTGGCCATCGTCTCCAGGAAATATTTGGTAAATGTGCTGATGCGGTGACAATGTCATTAAAAAAAACGTTTCATGCGTTAATAAAAAAAAAATTCATTGGTGCGCTCCTGAGAACCACGTAATTAATTTTTAGCTGCCTTAGCTAAGTATGGATGCTGTGCGTTAAGACAATCTCCACCATTTGGTAGTTACGTTTACGTCAATAATTTTCGAGAAGAAAATCTGTAGTTCCGCCATCTGTAGTTGTTGCATTCAGCGGAAAACCCGCCTCGAAAATCCGTCGAGACCGATGCGTCACCAGTGACGTCATCCTGATGGATCAGAAAATTATCGGGCGTTTACGAACAACTTTGATGAGCTGCGGCTTCAGCACCGATCTGTTCGGTGAGATTAGGAAAAGAACTCAATAGAGCTCGCTAGGAAAACTCCCGAAGAAGAAGTGCCAGAAACCCTAACAACATAAAAATAGACAAGAGGGCACAGGGCCCCTCTACACACCCACCATCGAAGTATGAGAGACAGACAAACTAAATTTAGCGAGTGAGGCGGAAAAGAAACGGGCGGCAAACGGAAAAGACCCGAGCTCGTTTCTCACCTAGCGCAAGCCATCAGGGCAGCGAGTACTGGCCACAAACCTCCATTTCCACTACGCCCGGAGATGGACGAATCGTGCTCAAACAGCGTTCTCTTTCTCGCTCTCTCACACTCAGGCCTGGTGCAAACTGCAATCCATTCGCAACCCCATTTCCCCATCTAAAACCCTCCCGGCCAAGCAACAACCCCCACCCCTACCCCCGCCACCACCCATGCTTTATGCCTGCACACCAGGTATTAAAGGCTTAGGTGTTAGCCCAGCCTGCCCGCTTGCTTGCTAGAGCAGCGGACGTAAAGGAAGACTTTCCTTCGCTGATGCTCCACATACACCTATACAAGCGCTCGCGCACCACTCTATAGATGACCGTGCTTTCAGCGCTGGCCCCAGGGCACAGGTGGTCATCACCATAACTAGAGCAGCTGAATAGCCATTCGACAAGCGAAGTAAGGCCCCGGGTATAACCAAATGACCACTACGCACGCGCACACAGATGAGGCGTCCTTGCTGGGTTTATACAGCAGGCTGGCCAATGCGTGCACGTCATTTTTATCTCGCGCGAATTTAAGAGGAAGGGTTGCACGGTAATTATGCACTATTCTTACATGCATTATGCAGCAACTGAAAAAAAATTCCTGAAAAAAGTAGGATTTTGATTTCAAACTTGGATTTCCGAAGAATTTATGCTTAAAGGTGACATAAAGCATGACGATGCCAGCAGTGATGACGAAACTATATCCCCAGAACAATCCACCTACTCGGCAACAGTGTGTAAACGACTGACTACGTGAATGGGAAATACGTGGATGAATTCAAGCAAGGAACAAAAATTGGTTCAATCAATGATACTTGCGTGCGCAAATTTTTAAAAATGGCGCATCCTGTGATTTTTGAGTCGCAGGACGCGCTGACTGAGCGAGCGAAGCAAACGAAAATCAACGTTCTTTTGTTAGTCAGTGTGCGCACAAATTTGACTGAAGAAACTTCATTCGGTGAAATATGAGACATGGACGTGAACGACCAAACCGTACCAGCGTTGCAAACGGAGCGAGCCACGAGCCGTGCGGAGCGCAGGCTTCCTCCAGTGGGCAATATGGATGATTTCATTACCTCTACTGTCATCAAAGAAATTATGAAGTCAAAGAGGTATTGCATCCTCTTCCAAGCCTGTATACGCATGGTTCTGGCGGTAGCTGCAGCTACGAATACATGTGGTACTTTCATGCTGCTTCGAAGGCAAATAAATCGTCGAGCCCGCGCAACTACCGCCAGGACCCCGCAAAGGCTTGTTTGGAAGAAGTAAGATGCCCAAATTGGTTTAGGGAAGTTTTGACTGGAGAAATATCGTCTGCATACACATTACCAGGAGCAACATGAAAGGAAGTCTTTAGGATAATATTACCGCAGGTTCCATCTCTCATTCAAGGTCGCGACCCCACGTGGTCAAAATTGGAACGACTAGACCTAACTATTTTCCCGGATAAGACACGTTACACATATGCTATAGGTATTAACCTAATAGATAGATGCAGAAAAATACCACTCCGGTAACGATTAATCCAGGTATGCGGCATTTACGCTTGCAACAGCGTTCCACGAGCGTGAAGCGGCGAAGCAGATGGCTACTGCAAGCCAAGGCCGACTGAGGCAGAAATCGCGTGTTTCGCCTCCGGACTCAACATCAGTTCACGCACGTGAGGTAAACTGATGCCTTTCAATGCTGGTGTGGTAAAATAAGATTTGAGCAATGTTGAATCAACTGGCCTGTATCTGAGAAACGAAACCGACAGCTTTACTCCCAGATGACCTTGTCACGAGCGATGGAATCTGAAGCAATAGTTACAACATGGACACTCCCACGTCCCACGGACGTCTATAAATATCTATTCGCTCCTGACACTACGGAGAGAATTTCTAACGTGTTTATAGTAATAGTAAAATTTTACAGATGACACCCGGAAGGCTCTATACCTGTGATTCTACTTGTGGCTTTATGATGGGAGTCTGTGCCTTAGGGTAAAAATAATTGCACATTTGACCTCATTCGATTTTCTGGGTACTTTTGCTCAGTGAATGCTCACTAATGCAAATTAAAAAAAAATAGGACTTCTACTAGAAAATGTAACCCTGAATTACATAAAAGTGGACCCATCTAGAAAGGAAAAAAAATCCTGATTTTGCCTCAATCCACCGTCAACCCTACGTTTAACACAAAAGTGTTCACATGCCGGAATTAAAGTAGAAATCGGAAGACGTTTTTCTAGGAGGAGTAGCGAGTATAGAGAAGTTTCTCATGTTGCCTCTAAAGTAAATGACCAGTCCAGTGAATTATCACATCCTCGCCCATGGTTAGATAAAGGATTCAAGTACTGTCATCTCCAGCATTACGGCACAGGAGAAATAATAGGAATGCATTTTACTAACTGGTCATGTGCACGCCAGTCTTGTTGTTGTTGTTGTTGTGTGTCTGAGGCAACTAGTAGGAAGCGATGTTGTACCATTTGTTGTCGCGCTGGCGTTTGTTTTTATTAGGGGCCCAGAGTTCGATTGACCAACGTGCAATACGAGTCATAATACTTAGTTTGTAACTGCTGGTTACTATTAATCGACATTACCCTTCCCATTGCCAGCTGCACGCCCTTTCTCTTGCTGGAGTGCAAATAATAAATATGCTTGCCCGCTTTCATGGCTACCGTGCCGAAATTGAACATGTTCCCGCTTTTTCACTGTTGCCGTGAAAAGAATTAACATGCGCACCCAATCGTATGCTGCTTTTGGAGTGGTTGCCACTATGATTGCTTTCACCTACAGGGTGGTTCACAAAAAAACTGACGAATCAGAAGTGCGGACAGAGATAAAATCTAACGAAACGGGAAGATTTCTGTCCTATCCTTGTTCTGAGGGGTGCTAACTAGAAAAGTTGGACTTAAAAAATTTTTGGGTCGTGAGTTTTTTTGTGGGTCACCCTGTATATACAGAATACACTTGGCTTTCCCCCATTTCCAATTTCCAACACCCAATAAAGTGGTTATCTGAAAAAGTTAAGAGGAGGAGGAGTTGAGATTATGCAACCCTAGACATGCACAACCGAAGAAACACGTGATATCACAGTTTCTGCCCAACTCGTATACTTTCTAGTACAGGCAGCAAAAGAGCCGCCATCTTGCCTGCGTGTTCGATTCGTTTGCGACCAAATGACGTCACACGGTCTTTCGGTCATTATGCGCTGGCTGGAAGCTGATGGTATTCGTCGTGCAGATTCAAAGTGAACAACGAAAAATGACTGCATCTACCTGAAAACACCAAGAAACCATACTTTCTTTTTAACCCTCTCCTAATTCCTTCGCGCCCGCATTCCCTCCGCTTCTGAACCATCAAGCCTGTCCCGACGTCCAAAAAAATTATCAAAAACGAGCAATGACATCACATTTCCAGACAGCATTAGAAGCAGCAAAGCACATGCAATTTCGGAAGGGGAAAAAAAAAGATAAAGGCGCCCGCCCCATTATACATTAATCGACTGAAAGGTGAATTAGTACGGGAAGACCTGAGTGCAGTCGGAGAATCAGCCACTCGGTCTCTGTGCGTTTGGCATTGCGCACGCGCTCCTGTCACACACAACGAGACAAAACAATTTCCTCGTCGCCAGCGTAATTGCCCTAATTGGGAATCAAGCGGAAGAGACCGCTTTTTGTGGCCATCCCCCTCCCCACCCCCGCCGGCTCGCCCACCCCCCTGTCCCTTGCCCCACCGCTCCAATCAATCCTTTTCCCCAAAGCACGTAGAATAATTCCACACTCTCTACGTTTGTGGTGCCGAAAGAATGGGCCATTTGGAAGGCTTGGTGGTCTGGGGTCATAGCTTACGGCCAACTAACTCCCTCAGCAAAACAATACCGTCCGATGTTCCGATTTAAGCTGTAGTGACAGTTTTTCGTGAAAGAACTCTTCCAAAACAGAAAACAAAATGGACTGTAGGGTGTTAATAGTGAGGTTAACCCCAAACGGATTAATAGGAACGGCAAAGGGGGAAAAGGGATGGGAGGAAGGGTATTCGCGTCGTAGCAGTCAATTGATGCAAAGTTCCTCTGTGAAAAACGGTCCTTTCCTGTACATACCCTTCTCAGGACACGACTGTGACCTCTCCATGACGTTGTGGGGACATCACGCATGTTACATAAACTTTCAGACGACAAACACACACAGACACGGCTACCCTTTCTGTACATTAATTGCTCCTTATACCACGGCTGTGACGTCACGCTAACTCAACGTCACGCTAAATTTCTGTAGGTTAAGTAATAGATATCCGTGAATCGTATGCGATTTGACGGCTATAATTGCTCGCGAGCAAGAAAAGCTAGTCCAATATCAGGGGGAGACACGACCGCGCTTGCGCGCGAGTTTTTCCCTTCAGCCCCGAGATATTGGACTAGTCGTTTCGAGCTCAAGAGTAGCCGTTAAATCGCCTATGATTCACGGATATGTATTTTAATTCTAAGGTGTGACGTCAAGCTAAATTATCGTCTTATTAGAGTTTTTTTTTAAGACTTGTTTGTAAATTTTATTTGTGAATCATAATGAATTTAAGAATGTTTACATGCGACGTATGTAAATTCCTGAACGGAAATACCGGGCAGAAAACGTGGGTTGTAAGCTTCCTGTGTATGAAGGCCGACCAAAGTGGAGAGACGTTCCGTAATACCAATGTTTGTGTTTTAAGGTAAAACTATTTTTTTCTACTTTAATAGTTTAAATACGATGAGTGTATAAAATGCGCTATTCGCTTGAGTCTCGTAGGTTTTTAGGTGTATTTCAAAGTGTCAGTAGCCTAGTTTTCGTACAGTCGGAACGAAAGGTTGCCGGGTTGAGCCATTCCTCCGTGGGTGGGCGCCTAGCGTAGTACGCGAGTTTTTTTTTTTTTTTCATGTTAAAGAAAAATGTCGCTGGTTGCAAATATGCCTGTTTATGCTGGTTGCAATGAGGTGTGCTGGTTTTTTGTGTTGTGTACGGTAATTTTCGGGTCATAAGTCACATAGTGTAGTAGGGGTTGTGTAGACCCCCGTAAAAAATGTTAGATTATCAAAAAAGTGTGGGTTATCAAAATTAACCCACTGTGACGTGTGTGGATCTTCACATTAACCGTATATAACGACTACACTTTTAGCATAGGGACGTATTAGCGTGACGTCATCACCGTGCATTAAATCCCACTAACCAACACCGGAAGTGTACGTCATCACAAAAAGTGTGGGTTATCAAGCTACCCCACACTTTTACCGATAACCCACACTTTTGACACTTCCGGATCACGCGACCTGGAACCACCAACACCAACAACCAAATACAGCGTGCAACAAAAAACGTAACGCAATAAAAACGTACTAAACGAAAGGAGAGAAATCCTCCCTGCAAACTCTCACATGTCTAGCCCATGGCTAAGCTTATTTACTCAGCGTTAACTCCCCACCCCCTCCCTCCACAAACTAAAATGGAATGACCTTCATTTATACCAATACCCTATTACCTTATTTTTTAAACAATTCTCAAACTACAAACGAACAAAATGAAATACGTACCTTTCCACACTGTCCAGCAATGTCACGTTATCCCTGCTGTGTCACATATAGAATTATTCACTCCAAACACGATAAATAAACACGAGCGAGCTTCCAGCGTAAACCCAGCAAAAACCGACACTTAAACTGTGTAACTCCGCACTCCCCCCTCCCTCCACAAAGTTTGAGCGAAAGAACTCGTCCGTCTATCACACACTTCCCCCACCACAAACTAAAATGGTATGACCTTCATTCGTATGGAGATACTGTTGATCACAGTTTTCTTGAAGCAATTTTCACAAAACACAAACACATTTTAATTAAATACGAGTTAGCTGGCCGTACCAACCGTGATATAAATCTGTTATAGGTTATAACCGATTGGTTATCGATTTTTAATCCACGGCTGCGATGATTTGGCCGGCTCGACATGCATATCCGTCTCGGAGCTTCGCCCCTCGACGTAGTTACATGTCTCGCCGGTCAAATCATCGCAGCCGTGGGTTAAAAAACGATAACCAATAGTTTCTAACCAATAACTATTACTTAATAAAGTAAAAAAAAAAATAAGGTAGGGCGGGGGGAGGGAAGTACCAGATGAATAAAAAATGTTGTCTACCAGTTTTCTGCGTAGACGGTCCAACGCTTCTTACACAAGTGCCTAAACCAGTCCGAGTAATCAAATGCCAAAAATCCCGTTTCATCGTTAACCCCTTTGATTGTTAATCCCTTGCTCGTAAATCCTACTAAAGATAATCCCTTTGATCGTTAACCCATTTATTTAATCCGTCTTTAGAACCACTACGAACACTATGGCAAGTTTTTAAGACTACATACGTAAAAAAAGAAAGAAAAAAACTGTAAAAGGGACACAATTTCCTTGTTTTACATTACTAGTCCTATATATTGTTAAACGACTGAAACCATTATTTTAACATTTCTGCCACCCTCCTCATTCGTCTTAAATCTATAATAATTGCGTTAAATCAGACTCAGCTCTTAAAAGCTAATTTTAAATTTATTTTTTTGAAAAGTCCTGTCGGGAAAAAGCCATGTCGGAAAAGAGTACCTGTTGGGAAAATGGCGATCGAGAAAACGTAGGGAAAACGTACCGTCGGGAAAATGTACGAATCACGTGAAAACTGAAACCGATTCGAATTTTGTGTCGGTCTTTTTCGTACGTTGTTCGGAAATTCAAAATATTGATTTTTATGTTTTAAATTTTTAAATAATTATCATTTTCTACAAATAAATGAGAGCAAAGCTCCAAGTCATAAAAAAAAATAAGAGAGGAAAATGGTGCCAAGGCTAAGCACATGATCAATGACGCTGCTGAAAGTGAAAGCAGGATCTAGTTGGAAGTTAGCCATACAACTGTTACAAACAAACAAACAAAAAAAACTATAAAAATCGGGGGAAGGTGGCAAAAACCCATGACGAAACCGAAATCGCGATTTTTTTGGGGGGGAAAAGTAAAACCGAAACCGAAATTTTAAAAATGAAACCGACCCTTCTCTAATGCGTAGTGCAATCCTGGACACGACACCTAATTTGAATACTGGTGTGTGTGTGCAGCGAACAACGCTATTGCAGAGGATAACGGTGAATTTAATAATCGCAATAATAATGATAATTCATTCAAAGATCCAACGACACGTTATGAATCTTGTGTACGAGAACGGGAGATTAATTGCAATTTAGAACGATTCCGGCGAATGATGTCCCCAATTTTCGATTTTAATCATCGTAACAACTTTATTTCGACATAATACACCGAAAGGATCGATTGATTACCAAACGAATTAGGTCATTTATGGCTGTAGTTAGAGGCAATACCATCTCCA
This sequence comes from Lithobius niger, assembly GCA_023313725.1. Classification (NCBI taxonomy): domain Eukaryota; kingdom Metazoa; phylum Arthropoda; class Chilopoda; order Lithobiomorpha; family Lithobiidae; genus Lithobius; species Lithobius niger. The sequence goes on along the minus strand of JAHWFP010181272.1, from coordinate 80,667 downwards.
TTAAGAGCATTATTGATCAATTGGGCGTGCGGCGGAGAATGTGGGGGTTAAAGCGGATGCCGTAATTGAGATAGTTACGGGCCATATGATGGACGAATGTAAAAATTGGAATTGACGCAACGTTTTCCAAAATTTATTTAAGGTTAGACTGATTAAATACATATTTAATTCATACTAAGTCCAATGGCACAAAATGATGCCTTGCATGGTAATGTTGTATGCAGGCCTATATACTAAGGCAAATTGAGCTAATTTTTTTCTCTTCCCCTCTTTTTCCGCCTATCCCTTCTTTTAGGGATTTGTGAAATTTGACAAGCGCTGTTCGCACGGTTTTTATTTAATAGCAACAATGAGCTTAAACTATTAAGAAACAACCTAGTACTCTTCCTTCAAGTTCTGCTTGCCGACATGATTGTCTTTGATTGTCTCAACTGCTTAATAATGCTCCTTGTCTCTCCTATAGCACACTTCTTTGTTATCACCGTCTTGGGGATGATTTCCCTACAATCCTATTGTGAACCATTGTTGCCTTGACTAACAATTTATATGCTTCTTTGTCCAACCAACTTGACTTTCACTCTTGTCATTGTTGCTAGCCATTCGACACATACAACAATGTAAGCCCCGACTCCCTCTCTCCGAGGAGATAAAAGAATCTATATTTTTCATTTTTTTACTTTTTTTTTTGCTCTTGGACAGGACTCACGTCCTAACTTTTCTCAGTTTAGCAGAGAAAACAAAATGGCCGCCGGTCAGCCATTTTGTGAGGCTTTGCCTTCTTGGATTGGAATCAAGTGACATTAAGTTTCTACTACATTGCTTTCTTGTATGCAGCATCCCACCGAGGATCACAATGAACTGGTTCGTATTTCCTCATGTTTTGCCTCGCTAAACTCCAATTTAAAGGGCCTCATCCCAAGATTATCAGCATACGAGTTTGATTCTTATCCTGATCCGAGAAGGAAGTTTGGTGGAGATGTTCCCCTATATTATTTGAAACCGATGGTCAAGCAACAAATATTTCTATGCGCAATCCGCAAATAAATCCTTCAGACCAGTGAACTTTTGTTCTCCTTGTTTTATCTGGACCAGCTTCTATGTAGGCTTATACTTGGAAACCAAGTAACAAACAAATGAGGACTTATGAAAAGGTTGCCTCGATCATCCACAATACGGCCTCTAATAACTTAGCGGGTGAGGTAGGCGTCTGTGTGTGAGAAGGTCTACCCACGTCTTCACACGCTCTGCTCCTGTCTCGCTCCCGCAATAACTATACTTACTTAGTAGTTTTGGGAGACAGTGAATATATTGTGATCGTGGAGCTTTAGTGTGATAAAGGACTAGTGGTAGAATCTCCGACAGGATGGGGCTAAAGGCAGTAGAGGCTCACTGAAAGTTCAGTCGCTCCACCTAGGAGTCACTGTGGGAATTATGCTACGGCATAAAAGGCCTAAATGTTTTGTTGACTAATCACCTGGGTACTAGAGTTCAGAACGTCAGCAACAATTCCAGTTAATATGCAGTCAGACACAGTCTACCAGTAAATCACGCCTAATTAACCTACTACCAACCATCTGTATAAATTACACTGAGTAGCTATTGAATAAACTTCTGCATCAAGATCTCTAGATCAGTTCTAAGCCATTATCATTCATCTCCAAGGATTACACCGAGTAGCCATTGAATAAACCTCTGCATC
>JAHWFP010181272.1:46725-71412 GCA_023313725.1 Lithobius niger | reverse complement strand
TTATGCCCTCCAAAACCCATACTGGTGCCAATCTGGTGACAATATGGCGGCAAGTGTCGCTGCTCTATAGTGTACGTTTTAATGATAGCGAAATATTGGAAGTGTTTTATCATGGTGGCGTTCAAAAGTATGATGGAATTCTCCCATTTTTCTAGATTTTCCAAACCAATATTAACACTTTCCCCAATTTTTTTTCGGTAGAAGAAAGGTGCAGTACAAGGCTAAAAAAATTTTTTTTTTCACATTTCACTCAAATTGTAATAACTATTATCGTATTGCTTTGCTAAATCAAAAATTACACTGCTCTAACTGGTACTGGTAAAGGGCAGGAAAGCCATAATCTGAACAAAACTAAAAACGCACTTACTACGTACTGTCCCACATTACTTAGGCCTATAACATCTCCGCTTTATCATAAATGAAACAAAAAAGACATGATATGGAGTTTTAACAGAAATAAAGTGAAGGTTTTAGAAGTGAAATAGGAAATCCGAATTAACTGTTCTAGACTTAACTTTCCGAAGATGTTGAAATCCCCTCACTTTCAGTATATATTTATCAAATTCCCTGATGTTTCCCTGAATTTTCCAACCTTGATAAATTCCCTGAATATTCCGGGTTTTCCAGATAGAACGCCATCCTGTTTATATATATCGTTTGTTCCTGTCTGTTTTCACCTATTTTTATACGTTTAGAATACGTTAGAATACGTTTAGAATAAGTTTAGAATACGTTAGTGCTGGGGATTACTGTTAACGACAACGTCAGCTCAATGCCCGAAATAAAATATTTTGCGTAGTTCGAGTTTGCGTGAGAACGACAGATTGCGAAGTGGGTCTGCAGTTTGCATATTTGACGTTTACGGCGTGCTAATTTACAGCTGGATGAATTTTAGCCTAAGAAAGATCAGACTGTCGCCAACATAAATTACGCGAAGTTTCAACTCGAACTTTATCTCCCCCGCCCGCCGCCCCCCCCAGCACTAAAAGTAACATGACAGAAATTGGGGGCCTGTCCGGGATATGAACCGTGCACCTATTTGGGTTGCATCTTTAGCGCGCGTCTTTAGGTTGATATTCTCACTATAGAGCAGTGACATTTGCCGCCATATTGGCACCAGATTGTCCCCAGTATGGGTTTTGGAGGGCATAACTACAAGGTGCACTACATAAAAATGGAGGGAAAAACAATGGAAGAGCGGAATTCTTAGGCTTAAAAAAACGTTGTTTTCTCCAACAACAAAAATCGCACGTTTTAGGTCTAAGAAATCACTCTTCACAGCATCGGCTTCAGTATAATGCCATTCTGTTTCTCTCTGCAGTGCCCCTTGCAGCTAACCCATTAAGGCTCCAGCATAGAGTTATACACAATAATACTACGTCGTGTCACTGCTCTATAGGGCAGTGACACAACGTTGTATTATTATATATAACTCTATGCTGGAGCAAGTAACTGGGATAGCTGCAAGAGTCACAGGAGGGGGAAAAGAAGGGCATCTTACTGGAGACAATGCTGTTAAGAATGGATTTCTCAGGCCTATAACGCGCGACTTTTGTCGTTTTGTTGTCAGTTGCTATTTTTAAGCAAGTGGAATCTTTATTTTCCAATTACAACCTAGCAGCATAAGGGATTGGAGAAAACAACGTTTTTTTAAGCCTATGAAATCCGATCTCAAATCACTGCCTTGACTAGAAGTGCCGTTGTTTAACCCTCCATTTCAATCTAGTGCCCCTTGTAGCTATCTCTCTTGTAGCCTATATGAAGACACATGATGCTGATCTATACTCGGTCCTCAATGCGGCTGAGAAAACGAATCCTCTCCGGTGTTACCCTGAAACTGCACGTGAGATAATTTCGTTGCGATTCTCCTAATACGTATTATTATTTCGTCGTGTTATTTATTTAATGCCGTCATTCCTTAATTATTAGTTATATTCTGTTAATATCTTATTTAGTTTTAATTAATTTAATTCCTTATGCTTATGTAAATTATCTAGTTCCTTTACAATCGGTGTTACACGTTGTGTGTGAACCACTCACCTGCACACGCGAATTCTCAGCTGGTCACTAGGGATGGTGAAGTTTCTGGGTGACGTCATTCCTTGACGTCATTTTCACACGTCGCATTTTTCTGAGCCCGGCTTGGTTTCCGACGATGGGGGAAAGGACAGCTTGGTTCCGCTCAATTTTGCAAAAAAAGGAATCTTCACTTGGCCACGTCGAATCTTTCATAGCTCCCTGTATGTAAAAGGCTTAAAGCTCGATTTCACATAGCATGCAAGACGCGTCGTCCAAGTGGTGCCCTGCAGTAGAAGAAAGAAGAACTAAACTGCCCCAATCATAGCATTGATTAGTGCTAGCGGGACGCACAAAAACGTGGTAATCCTTTCATAGATTTACCGGTGTTGTAGCACTGAACCCATAGCATTTTACGGTAATGGTGGATATTCTTGAAGTCTTCGGACGATTTACGGCTACGTCAAACGATCGTTCAACATCATTTTTAATGTGAATAGAAAACGCCGTACCATAGGTTCTTCTGTTTGAAATTCATGAAATTAAACCTCCGGAAGCTTTGTTTTGTCGTCGAGTGGACAAAGAGGTATACGTAGCATGAAGCCATTGTTGTTAAATTTTAATAATTTGGTGTCAATGCAGTGTTTTAAGTTTAAAATCCTCGTATCCTCGGTTGACTGGTGTCTTTGATTGGTTGGGTATTTACTGAGTCTTTGTGTAGCTGTAATCGTTGGTTGGTGTAAAGTTGGTGTTGGCCGTCGTTGGGATCTGGTAAGAAGTGTGATTTCTGTACAAAACGGTTCGGTTGTTAGGTTTACGGTTTAAGATTAAGTTTAGAGTTGAGTGTATGACTAAGGTCCTTAGACTCACGTAAATAAAAATTCAAATTCAAATTCCTCGTATCGCGCGTCACGAGTAACTTTCACAGTTCACACCGCATGCTAGAGCAGTACACTTTCGAGGTGTTCGCAGCGCAACTGGTGGTAGAATCGTCGTCTGGACGACGCGTCGAATTTCTAACGTTAAGCCTCTTAACCATATAAGGAAGCTGTGGATCTTTTATAAGTTTTGTGCATCCTAGTATCGACATCTTATGGAGGATTAATGCTAAAGGACAAGGAAAACATTCATCATTTACCTTAGCCAATAAACTGACCACGCCGCTGTTTACAGGTGCTTAAACCTCCTTAGTGCGTCCACAATCAAGAGTCTTGCTCCAAGATTGTGCGTCAGTAATTCAGACCATAAGGCAGGTCTCACGATAAAATACTTCTCGAGCAATGACGAAGTGCATGCTTTATTTAATCTTACGATTATCTTGCAGTCTAATATTTTCAAGAGTGATTTTAATTCCTGTATGAAGCCCACAACCTCCTACAACGAAGTGTGAAGTATGGGATTTTTCCGTTAGCCTCATTACGGCGCCTCTAGAGTTAATTACCATGGAATTAATTCAACAGCAAGTTAATTTCTCTTCAAAATTGTCACCAATACCAGCTTGAGAAGAATATACAGGGTGGTCCTTAAAAAAAACGCAACAGCAAACTTTTTAGTTAGCACCTTCCAGAACCGTAGAAGGTAAGATGATGTCCAATAGAAAGGGTAGTTTTGAAAGTCCCTTTACGATTCTGGAGGGCGCTAACAAAAGAGTTTGGACTTGGAAAAATTTTGCTGTTGCGTTTTTTATGGACTACCCTGTATTGTCAGTCCTCTTATGTAACTCGTGTATCAGAATTTTAATTATTTTCTTTGTTTATGAAGGTGTATACACTTAATGTGACCCTTAATTTCGCCTTTTGTTAATGAGTTTTTCTCGGAGTATTATGTTAACTAGGGAGTAACTAGCGCTACTAAAACCCCTACCACGCTAAAAAGAACCTGGGACTCTGCAGTGGCGTTGGTTTGATAACCCTCACCCCCAACTCCCCACCCTAATACTAACAGTAACACAAAACTACATAAGCTACCGGATTAACTTATGTAGCTCTCAGGTTGCTTGGTTGAGTGTAGAGATTCAGTTCGTGGGCAATCTGTGGTCGTGGGTTCACGAGTTTAGGTTTATTGGGAGCGGTAAAAACAAAAAAAATCAGCATTGAAGTATCGGCTACGCTTATCTATAAAGTCCTAATCGAACTGACGCGCCTTTCACTCCATACTTTTTATGCCGGTCGTTTCTTTGCAGCTTTTCAGGTGTCCAGTTTTGTTAGCCTAAATTCCCCAGACTAGTTTAGGCTTAAGTGTGGCCGCAAATAACCACTCTGCTGATGTGCCCTTCTAACATCCTTCTTATTATTAAAGAAGAAAATTGGAAATTAGCCAACAGCGAAAATAATAAACTAGAAATAACGTAGTACAGTAAGCCACCTTTATGCACTTACGTTTCGTCGGAGTGGCATGACCCGGATTCGAACCAGCTACCCAGTTCGCCCCCAGATCACTTGCATAGCGCCTTAATCGCTATGCCACATGAAGGATGGGCCATAGCGATTAAGGCGCTATGCAAGTGATCTGGGGGCGAACTGGGTACCTGATTCTAATCCGGGTCATGCCACTCCGACGAAACGTAAGTGCATAAAGGTGGCTTACTGAACTACGTTATTTCTAGTGTATTATTTTCGCTGTTGGCTAATTTCCAATTTTCCTTAATATTATTTCCAGCGATTTATGTCTATGTATTTATACATCCTTCGTAACTGATGAATAAAATATATCATCTGTTGTAAATGCAACAAAAACAACTATGACATCAACTCGGAAAAAACTATATGCCGTAAGCATGAATAACGAAACCTAAGCATACTAATACCCAAAGAATTAAAAGTAATTTAAAAACCTCAACAGGGAAGATATGAGACGGTATGACGCTCAAGTGCCCCAAATTTTCGTCATTTTGACGGGCGTACGGGAAGAAAATCAACGATGGCAGCTAATCTACCTCAAAAACGAGTCTTCAAAGCAAATATAACAGTGTCTAAAAGTAAGTCAGTTTCTGGAATATACAATTTTCTTCCCGAATCTGCCATTGCCGTGCAACGCTCTGTTGAGCACTTGGAAGCTGCCAACGAGTGGAAAAATCTTGAGTGGCTTGCAGTTGGGAAACGCCATTTAGCTGGTGTGTGCGCAAGCAAGATTCCAGTTTAAAACGAAGAAAAGTCGCCATTAAGGCCCTTTAAAAGCCCCTCGCGCAGTTCAACGCTTTGGGCGTGTAAGGAACAATAATAAAGCGTTTATTAAAGCCATCCGTACTTAACTTTCTTCATTACACCTCTCCCTTTGTTCATTTTGAGAGATCATTTCAAAATTTGATAGGGAGGGAGGGGAGGGTAGGAGAAAGAGACGGTGCCAGAAGACTTGGCTTGCAAATGACGGGAACGGTATCTGCCCTGCCCAAGTAGTAATACCCTCGATTGCAAGCCTTGAAGCAGAGCCAGAGCCCATCAGTAAACAACTACCACTCATAAATGTACCTGAGTTGAGAAACATTTGTGCCGCGAACTTGCGAATTATAATTATCCGCCTCTTTCGCTTCCCCCCGTTTGAAGTGGAAGGTGTGACGTTGGTATGGATGCCGGCGCCACAGTCCATGATCGTTTGGGAACTGAGAAAGGAGAATGGGAAATTACAGGGTTTGGCAGTTGCCACTCTGCAACAGAAATGAATTCCCAGGCCTGTTTGTCTGCCGCTTCGCCATATTGTTAGATTGAAGACGTGGCTGAAGTTTAATGCGTATTTTGTGCCATGTCCCGTATACGTTTTATCCGAATGTCTGGAGAGTGTAGGATTGGTTGTAGGTTCCATAAGCAGGGAGTGACGAGAGGGTTGACGACGAGATAAGCAAGCGGGTACAGCGACTGGTCGCAACCGGTCTTCTGTACATTTCCGCTTCATACTTCAGTCTTCTGTTTATAAATATAACTCATTTTTGGACGCTGTCTCCATCTGGTAGCGTTCAGTGGATAATGGGCTTACTTGTCGGCCACTTCCGGTCATTTGTGAGCCACTTCCTCTTCATACTTCTGGTCTGTTTTTATTCATTCTAACACATTTTGGGACGCTGAATCTAACGGTGAAAACCGTTTGTGACTTTCTGGTACCGTTCCGGATGATGGGCTTACTTCTGGCCATATTTTGTGGGCCACTTCGGCAGTTTGGTTTTATTCGTTTTAATATTTTTTGGACGCTGAATCTAACGGTGAAAACCGTTTGTGTATCTGGTATCATTCCATATGTGATGAACTAACTCACTTGTCGGCCACTTCCGGTCGTTTGTGAGCCACTTCCTCTTCATACTTCTGGTCTGTTTTTATTCATTCTAACTCATTTTTAGATGCTGAAGCTAATGGTGAAAACCGTTTGTGACTTTCTGGTACCGTCCCGGATGATGGGCTTACTTCTGGCCATATTTTGTGGGCCACTTCCGCAGTTTGGTTTTATTCGTTTTAATAATTTTTGGACGCTGAATCTAACTGTGAAATTCGTTGTTTCTATCTGGTATCGTTCCATAGATGATGGGCTCACTTGTCGCCACATCCGTTCACTTGTGGGCCACTTCCGCTTCATACTTCGGTTTTTTTTTTCTTCCTTTCGACTAATTTTTGGATGGTGAATCTAAGGGTGAAAACCGTCTTTGTTTCTGTTTGGTACCGTTCCAGAGTTGAAAAAGACGGCGGAAGGACAAAGACGTTGCTATAGTCTTCCTAGCTTTCACTGTACAGAAGACTAAAACGACCGCCCAGCCATGTTAAACACCAGTGGCATCAGTAATGTCAAAACATCAATGATATTAAAGGTACACCCGGCCTGCCTTATACCATTCCGCCTGCTTTATAACAGCAACGTGCTGATCGCCATCCGCGCATATACCACCGCCAAGGTCAACTGGGATAGTAGCTGCTAAGAACGCAGCGAAGAACGCAGCTACTGTCTCAGTTAGCATTGTGCCTAATAGACGAACCAGCATGAACGCATTAATTGTATCGTCACAAACCATAATGATTCTCGTATTTTAGCATCACAATTTATAATTTTATGGGCTAGTGTCTCATAATTTTGCTTCGGCGATCTATTGGATTAATTAATTTTTATTTTTTCCGCATTAGTGTTTTAGATTTTTGCTCTCATGGTAATTATTAGCAAATTAGTGCATGCACACACACAGAGATGGTATTGTAAGCGCGCAAAGGATCATATACGTGCGTCCCGCAGTAAATATAGTTAACAATTAATTATTCAACAGAAAATCTCCTGGACGCCCCTTTTTAAAACGGATTTTTACCAAGGAATTGACTAACGGTAAGTAAATAGACCTTTGGGGACGTACTTGATGTGGAGGATCGAGAAAAATGGCGCTGGAGTAATGTCCTTTTAATTGACATCAATTATGATGTCATTTAACTGGGTTCCTGAAATTGTAATAGCATAGCCTATTTCATCACGTTGTCCAGCCTACTGGCTTCAAAATTAACATTTGTAGTAATCCTGCATTAACCCCCAAACCCTACATTTTATATATCACAATGGAACAACGTTATAGTTTAGCCCTTCAACCATTTTTTACATTTAGAAACTTCGTTTTTCTCTCCACGGATGAAAGTTGGCACACGTTCCTAAGTTGGCACACGCGGCCATTTGCATAAACTAAAATTTGCTGCGGTTCTAAAACATGACGTCACTGTTTAAAATCAAAACACAATTCCAAACAGAAGCCCTAACCCACACTTTGAATAAGTTAAATTTTTTTTTTAATTTTGACGAATATTTAATTTTCTTGCTACATCATTGATCGTAGAGATCAAAGCAGCCCCGTCTCACGGTACACTCAAATTTACGAACACTCGCTGTTTTGAACGTAACACAGTAGCAGGCTACGCCACCAGGGCAAATACACAAACGGTGGCGCCCTCTTCACACAGGTTTTCCGTCGCTCTCTTCTCCTCCCGAGGCAGGCAGCATCCTCAAACCACGCAAGCGAATCGTTGGCCGGCCGCACCCCTTCTGATAAAGGCAGAAATCCATCCTGTATTATGCCACAAAAATTATATTTCAAAACGACCATTCAAGAATACCCTCTAAAGCCCGCCTCCACCCCCCAATCCTCCATCCCATTTCGAATAAGTCGTTCTTCCTTTTGTTTTCCAACAGTAGAGTGACCACCATTACATTTGCTTGCCAGTGGGAGGCAAAATTATTACGACTTTCCGCCCACGTCCTCCTCGTCGTCCCATTATAATAGAAATGGCGGACGGAGCACACAACTCGTCCCGCCTATATATAGTCAGCTCCCGAGCATTTTAAAGGCGCATTAGCGTGTCATTGCTTTCGGCTTGTCATTGGTCGTCCGTTTGTCCGGGTCGGTTTGTCCGTCTGTCCGTACGCTCGGAATCCAAAGTCAGTCACTGTCTCCCTTTGCCCAGTGGCGTCTGCTGACCCCCTGCTAGGAACGCTATCTCCAACGTCCATCAAGTCGTGTTGCCTGCCGACTCTTAACAGTATATATACTGCCAAGCCAACTAGGTTTGATTTCGCGGAAGGAAATTTTGGTTTTGTGCGAGTTACTGTCCGGAGACGAATAATAAAATAAGTTGATTCGCGAAAACGTCATAAGTTCGACATGAACTTGTCTTGCGGAGTCAATTACAAAGAAAATTATAACCGTTGGTATCGTAACATTTAACCTACATAATTTGACTCAACGGTATGTTCATTTCAACAAGTCAAGCAAATGTACAGTACAAAAAAAGTAAAAAAAAAAAACCCAGTACAACCAGATCGTAGTCCCATGCATAATTAACAGAAAAAAACTAACAAATTTACCTACAAATCCATAAATTCATACCCACCTGTAGTAACCATGTTTCAGTTAAGTTCTTTAAACCTTCCCGAAACACTTTTAAGCCTTAAGGTTCTTCCTTCTTAAATACAATTTTAATTTCTTTAAACTTTCCCAAAATATTTAGAATCAACACTCTTCGTTCTTGAATATATAGTTTTTTTTATTTTATATTGTGTTTTTTTGCAGCATATCAGAATAGTTCATTTTGCATGACCGTAAACCTTAATACCATATCGTAAAATGTCCTCAATCAAAGCGTAGTCCCGACTCCTTTTAATTTTATCAATGCGAATATTTTTGATCCTGTACAAACACAAACTAGGCATCAATTGCGTCAATTTACCTTAATTTAGCAGTAAAGTTCTGTCTATCTTTTTTTTTTAACTTACTATCACTAATCATGCCAAAGTAATTTTCCTGATCAACTTCACTGAAATTTTCACATTTTGAGTTGTTTTTTTTATCACACTCATTTTTTTTTCGTGGAAGCAAATATTTAGTTCCTGGTCAATTTGTATGCGAGGAATGTATAATAATAATCTCGGAGGCCGGCTAAAAGGAAGGCTAAAAACCACTTCTCCCCTCCTCGCGCCCGCATTGAAAATGCACTCTCCCACTCTACCTGCATGGAAACAGGAGGCAGGCAAGAGTGGTCGATCAACTCCATAAAGGTTCAATCTGACAAGTCGTCGGACCGAACAATCACTTCTCGCCTCCTCGCGCCTGCATTGTAAATGCGCTCTCCCATTCTACTGCATGCAAGCAGGAGGCAGGCATGAGTGGTCGATCAATCTGACAAGTCATCGAGAAGAGTGCCGGAAAAATGTCCCGGTAAAATGGCCCGGGGAAATGTGTCCGTACACTTAATTCATGACCGGCCCCGTGCATAGCACGGGCTTCCTCTAGTGTATAATAATAACGTTTGTTTTGCTAATATTAAAGGCACATAAATCCTTCCGGTATGTCGCGCGATCCGTTGAGAATAGCGTTGGCAACATTTACACAGGTTAGTGTTAATGTCGCAAAAACGTCTCGCATGAAAGAAAAAAAAGAAAATGACTGTGTTGGCAACATTTACATACGTTTGAACTAATGTCGCAAAACTGAGTCATACAGGAAAACCAAAAGGGATGCAAAAGAAATAGAAAGAGATTGACGGTGCACGGAGCACCCCCCCCCCCCCCAAACCTGTACCTTTTTGTTAATGCATGTACCTTTAATGTAAATCTCATTATAACTGCACCATCTAACTTTTTTTTTAAATTAATTTCTTTGAGCCTTAAGTCAGCGGAAGCAATTTAATGCTCGTGTGGCTGAACCAGCTCAATTTTTGAACCTTACCAGACTTTTTTTGAGAGAAGAAATATCTGGTGAAGGGAGGAGCCAACCCGAGGATTTGAACCGGGAAACCTCCGATCATCGTAGGGGCCGAAAGATTGTCCAGAATTGGCCGGATCGTTCCCATAGTCGCTGAAGGAGCGTGGTAGCCTCTCGGGCTATCTTGGCCGGTAGTCCTGCCGGGGACTTTCCCAAGATCATTTTTCCAGGGGTTCGACCAGATCCACAAACCTCCAGCAACCAGGTTGAGCTCTCTCACTACACTACATCATTAAATTTATTCTGTAATTGTTTCATCATTAACTTCACTCACCACTCCAACAGAAATTAAAATAATTTCATTCGCAAAAAGAAAAACTTCCGTCCTGTCATTTCCCTCATTAACGTCATTGATATAAATAATGAACAGCAGCGGCCCCAGTACAGATGCTTGCGGTATTCCATATTCGATCCTTTCAAAATCACACAATGTAAAGAATTGCTCCTCTATTATTTCCCATAAGTATTGCTCGAGTAACCAAGACAAAGAATTCTTCCAGTTATTATTTCTGTAAGAACTGCCACAGTAACAAGATTAAGAATTGCTCTGGTAATAATAATTCCTATAAGAAGATATCCAGAGGAAAGCATATTTTCTTACATGCTTAGAGGTATTACGCTGGTAACAAGAGGAAAGCAGAGGAAAGCATATCTTCTTATATGCTTCGAGGTATTACGCAGGTAACAAGAAAAAAAAAATCCTCCGGTAATAATTCCTTTAAGAATTGCACCAGTATATAACATAATAAAGACTTCCAAGGGTAAAAATTCCTGTAAGAATTACTTTGGTAACAAGATAAATAATTCCTGTAAAATTTCACGCTTCGGTAAAAAGCTAAAAAAAAATCGTCTGATAATAAATTGCTCTAAGACTTGGTCCGGTAACAAGATAACGAATTACCTCCAGTAATAAAGGAGTTGCCCCAGGAACAATTAGATATGGACTTTTTCCAATAATAATTCCTGCAAGCATTGCTCCGGTAATTTGATAAAAGCGTTCCTGTGGTAGCAATTCCCGTATGAATTCCTCCAGTTAGTCCCGTAAGAATTGCACCGGTAGGAAGATAAAGGATTCCTCTGGTAAATAATTTCTGTAAAAATTGCTGGTAACAAGATAAAGAATTCCCGCGATCAATCCTGTAAGAATTGTACCAGTCGCAAGATAATGAAGTCTTCCGGTAATAATTCTTTTATGAATTGCTCTGGCTCGCAGGATTATAAATAATAGTCCTCTGGTAATATACGTCAGAATTTCTTCGGGAATAAGACAAAGAATTCCTTCCTGAATAAAAATTTTTCACTCTCTTCTGTACTCGCATAATTAACTCGCGAAAACCGACACCATATTATATTTTTTTTAGCTATTAGCTACGAGAGGGAAGATCATTAGGTAAATCAAACAACCGAAACACGAATTTTATTGTACAAAAGCGTGTAATAGTAGTCAGCAGTGTGTAAAGATGCTATAGAGCAGTGACATTTGCCGCCATATTGGCATCAGATTGGCCCCAGTATGGGTTTTGGAGGGCGTAACAACAAGGTGCACTACATAAAAATGGAGGGAAAAACAACGGAAGACCGGATTTCTTAGGCTTAATATAACGTTGTTTTCTCCAACAACAAAAATCGCGCGTTTTAGGTCTTAAGAAATCACTCTTCATAGCATCGGCTTCAGTATGACGCCCTTCTCTTCCTCTCTGCAGTGCCCCTTGCAGATAACCCATTAAGGCTCCAGCATAGAGTTATACACAATAATACTACGACGTGTCACTGCTCTATTGTTACCACAGTGCCACAAGCAATAGGCAACAAATACTATGGTCATAGACGTTCGTCTTCCAGTGAAATTTCAGAACTTTAGTGTGGGCGCTAATTAACACTGGCGATAGCCAGTGTTAGTAAGGGTCGACCTAGGACCTCTGTGTTAAACTCTCAACTTTGAGAGCTTATAACTCCGTCAAAAGTAAACATATTTAAACCAAATTTGGAATCTAGCCTTGACTAGTAAAGGCCTGTCTGCAGTCCAAAAATTGTGAAATTCGGTCCAGCCAAACCCGAGATGCAGACAAGGGCCAAATAGACAACTTCTTGGTCAGCTTCTTCTTCTTGTTGTTGTTGTTGTTCTGGGGATACTTTCGTCTGTCCTCTCTACAGGTCAAACCATTTGTACTATAAAGCTAGTTCTTAGCTCATTTTACAGGTATTGCTCTGTAGATGTGCCCTTTTCATAAGGCCTTTTCTAATTGGTCAAGTGGTTCAGGGGTTACGGAGCTCTAAACCACCAGATTGATTGTTTTACATTGTTTTAAACATTGTTATTATGCAACAATACCAATTAGCAAACATCAGCTGCGAGACATAGACTGAAGATTAAAGGATTTGTTTCTATTGTTAACATTGGCGATAGCTAGATTAGTGAGGGTCAGCCTAGGGTCTCTTGTGTTAAACTATCAGCTGTGACCGCCAACTGCACTGTTTTACAGTTTAGCTGCAATTCTAAAAGTAACACGAATTAATAAACAAAAACGGAACGTTAAATGTTTAGAGTAAGGATCTAAAAGTCAAAACCTAGAAGGAACACGGACAAGCTTTGACAGTTAGGGTCTAGGTGTAAAATTTTGTCAGTAGGAGGCTGGAAAGCATTAGACCCTTACTACCCGGTGGTCAGCAATAAATACATTTTCACGAAAAACTGGAAATCATCCTACAATGACCCATGTGATGATCAAGTGGTAGTATGGTTATACGTTTCCTGCTTTGCTTTACGTTGAAAATTATTTTTCAATTTAGTAACATGCCAGCATATTCGTAGCAAACAGCATTATGGTAATCCTCTACCATAAATCTACGAAATATAATAAAAATTCTAAAGCATCAAAAGACAAAATGCCAAACTTCACAAGAAAATTGTGTTATTAAAGTTCCAAAACAATATTCTAAGAACAAAGAAAACCTGCTACAACCGTTCATACACACGTTCAGTCCGAAGAGACTAGAACTAATCTAACCACCGGGTAGTAAGGGTCTAATGCTTTCCAGCCTCTTACTGACAAAATTTTACACCTAGACCCTAACTGTCAAAGCTTGTCCGTGTTCCTTCTAGGTTTTGACTTTTAGATCCTTACTCTAAACATTTAACGTTCCGTTTTTGTTTATTAATATATTTGAGAGCCCGCTCTTTGAATATATGCATGTTCGTTGGTCTCAACGTTACGGTTTCGTGGGTACACAAAATTTTACTCAAAAACCGGGTCTAAATTAAGAAAACTTGTTATGAAGTGAACTGTCCTG
The DNA here is from genome assembly GCA_023313725.1 of Lithobius niger. Classification (NCBI taxonomy): domain Eukaryota; kingdom Metazoa; phylum Arthropoda; class Chilopoda; order Lithobiomorpha; family Lithobiidae; genus Lithobius; species Lithobius niger. The sequence continues at coordinate 57,896 of JAHWFP010181272.1, read as the reverse complement.
GTGCCCATCTTTCGGAGGTTGGTTCGACAATTCCTGATTCATTGTTTGCAGCAGTGGATTTATATCATGAAAACACACTGGTACAACAATGAAACGGTTGCTTACCACTATTAAGAACCACTCCTATAGGCGTAGAATTTTCTTACTTAACGTCAGTAAGAAAACGAAGGCGCAGGTTTCTTACTTACTTAAGTAAGAAAACTAAAGCCATTGGTTCTGTACTTAAGTAGTAAAAATACCGTCTCTGTCAATGTTTACGTATCTCAAATCGTTTCTAAAGCATTATTAAACTATTTCATTCATTAAATTAACAACTATTAATTTTTTTAATAAGAAGTAAGAATTCTATAGGCATGGTAAGTATTTTAGTAAGTTCGTAAGTAAATCTACTACCGCTATCAATGTTTACGTATCCCAAAATCGTTTCCAAAATATTACATTTTTTTTTGCAGCAGAAGGAAGATCCGAATGAAAACGTTAAATTTGATTTAAATAAAAAAAAAAAGCATTTATTGCAGTTAATGAGTTTTACGAACGGAGTAGGAGCAAAGAACATTTTCTCCAACAATGGCTCGGTTACCAACAATGCAAATCGATGATGTTGAAATAGAGCAGTGACATTTGCCGCCATATTGGCACCAGATTAGCACAAGTATGGGTTTTGGAGGGCATAACTACAAGGTGCACTACATAAAAATGGAGGGAAAAACAACGGAAGAGCGGATTTCTTAGGCTTAAAATAACGATGTTTTCTCCAACAACAAAAAACGCGCGTTTAGGTCTAAGAAATCACTCTTCACAGCATCGGCTTTAGTATGACGCCTTTCTGTTTCTCGCTGCAGTGCCCCTTGCAGTTAACCCATTAAGGCTCCAGCATAGAGTTATATACAATAATAATACTACGGCGTGTCACTGCTCTTTAAGTTCGACGATGGTTCGGCAACAATGCGGTAAAACTGATTTTATTTTATTTTATTTCTTTATTCGAGAGCATTAGCCAATGGCTATGCGCCCTCTGCTTCACAAGAACCAACTACAATTCGAACAACGTACACATCACATACATCAACTGGCGCTAAAACTGTAGCTGTACTGCTACAATGGATCGTTTACTTAAGATTCCAATCGTCGGTTGTACAAATTTGTTATACCGATGTTATTCGGCAACAATGCGGTACGACGTTCGCTTTATTGCCCTCGTCGCTTCGATGTTCAGGTAAACAGCGCATAGTCTTACCGCATTGTTGTTGAATGACACAGTCTTAACTGAAGCCCTAACCAGACTGGCTGCTCGCGGCTACAAGAAGTCGCAGTATGGTGTAAAAAAGACTTCAATATTGTTCCTTAACGCAACACAAACCATACGATTGCGGCAATTTTGACCTTGTAGGCACATAGTCACGAAATTTTCTTCTGTCTGGAGAGGCCTTGACACTTAGCGATGTTGGGACCTGTCATGCCTTGGTTTTTGCTGTGGGTGCCTTTGTTATTACAGGTTGTCACTCTATATATTTTGTATGGCATGGTAAGACAGCGTATGTTTGGCCAATCTTGGTCTCCAAAAAAAATTACTGTGTTTGTTTACATTTTTATACAGTTTTATTGTGATTACTGTAGGACAGTAATTTAGGATTTTGTTTTGATCTTTCTCCATTTCACATTGCAAAAAGTCTTTATGGCTGTACAACAGTCGCCATTGGCGGCAAAAATTTAGTGCCTCGACAGGTGAATACAACTTGCGTCGAGTTCATTACGTGAACGTCACACTATGAAGGATGTTAATATTGCAGGATGCGTAAGTGGACTTATGAAAACCGACAATTAGTTTCTGTCTTGCCCGTTATTGTGATATTGGATTTTACTTTTAGCACTTCAAATGTTGTTGCTTCATTGCATTTTATTGTATTTAAATTAGGGTGGCTGTCAGTTGATACTATGCAACCCTTTCTTGTCAAAGGACAAGTTTTTCTCTCGCTTGCTATAAACATGTCAATTCATTCATTCATTGAAACCAAATTTAATTCACAAAACATCTGCAGTAAGAGTTCCGATATGAGCCTCCCCCCCCCCTTCCCAATATTGGACAAGAGGGGGGGGGGGGGAGGAGAAATACAACCAGTAGGACAGCTCTTGCACAGTTGACCCTTCCTTATGGTATAAATTGCTTGCACGGCACGGCACCTCACCTCACTTCTGCATCCAGACCAATCCAAGAGAAGCATCGTTCGCAGAAGAAATGGATTCTGCTGATAAACTATTTGTCTTAATGTATTTATTTCACATTATGCCTGAAAGGGCGAGCGAGCGACAATGAAAACGGATATGTGCTCTATCAATTACTTGCGGCCGTCTTGTACGGTGTTAACATAATTCCAAGCAAAGTAGGCTACACTACCAAATGACTAGGCCTTTGAAGGCTCGCAACAAAAATTCCTATTTTCAAGGTTTTTCAAAGCTTGAATTTTCGGTTTTCAATTTAGAGGTTTTTCAATGAATTCAAAGGCCATGTACAACAAACCCTGTGTTTTAAGAATTGTTCTGTAACCGATATGCAATTTCTGTACTGTACATGAGATTCAAGGATTTTATTATTTTAACGCAAGGTAAATAAGATTACTGAACTATTATGACGTATTTGGACTTGTTACGCCATTTCTTTGACTGATACGCAATTTAACAGTTTAAAAAATCACTAAAAAATACATTTTCCCCTTATTTTACTCCGTTGCTTTAACAGAAGAAAACGAAACCCCGTTTTTACGCTTGGAACATTCCCGATATTGGAGATTTCTCTAAACGACCTACGCGACGAAACTAAACAGCTTGTGATCACTATGCAACTGCGTTCGTGATAACTCGAATCGTAAAAAAATATTTACCCCCCCCCCCACAAAAAAAAAGAAGACTCGTGTCTAATTAAAACCCCAGCTCCACTTACGAAGTCCACAAAAATTCATCGTGCACGAAACAGCAGCCAACTACTTTACATAATACTTTACATGCACGAGGTCATGCCTCAAACTGCAGTCCGACACCCCCCCCCCGTCACCCTTCCTCCTCGTCCCGCCCCCTCCCCCATCCTTCCAATTTCATCCATCCTCAGTCATCCAGTCAAGACGTCTTCTTGGCAGCAAAAGGAAACAAGGACGGGACAGACCGGCGACGGACAGACATGACAAACACAATCTCCGTCCGTCCGTCTAGTTCACCCGACTCTTAGACAACCAACTTCAAGGTTGATACCAGCAGGACATCGGAACAATACCTGCCTTGTATCACAGGTAGATGTTTTTAGGCGGTAACTTTCTCCTGACCACCCCACCCTCCACACTCCCCCGTTACTCCTAGACACCTGCCACAACCTTCAGGCTTTTATACCCAATGACAAAAGAGAAGTGTATGATACAGCAATTTGTCCCCGTACGGATAATGGATCAAAATCAAAAAGCATAACAAGGTACAGCAGGCAGGAGCACAAGCTAGCTATCAGACAATAGCAAGTAGAAAAATAATTGTAAAAATTCTCGCTCAAACCTTTTTTTTTTTCATCGTGTTATGCGCTGACAAAAAATCGAAACCGAGAGTAAACCCTTCAATGGTTGACAAAGCTGGAAGAGGAGTCGGTACGTTCTATATCGTTAAGTATGGCTACACCACAGCTAAAAAAAAAAAAGAAAAGCGCGAACTATTGCGAACTGAAACGGTAAATTTAAAGTTGTGGTCCCCGTTAAGGAAGCCAATGAACTGACCAAGCGAGCGAAGCGTGCAAGGTCTCATTTTCAACTCGACCATTAACGAAATTGTGTTCTGTTTGGATCTCTGTTTCACAATCACGGTAAATCGTGAATTCGAATAAAATTTGCTAATAATATTTGTTGGGGGGAAGGGGTGGGGTAAACTGGGACACGGTGTGTTCAAGCCGCAACATCGCCTCCTTGTCCTGTGTAGGCCAGTCGTCCAGTATTCTTGTATTACTGTTAACTTTGTCGGACGCAGACTAGTGTCTATCTGAACATTTATTTTATAACCATCACTTGCTGCAACAATACCATATTGGCTTTATTGGTGAATGTCTTTAACCGCATGTAACTTGACATAGTTCCAACAATTGCTTTGTTCCTCCCTTTCATTGTTGCTTTGATCGTTCAATATTTTTTATACTTGGGTGGGTAACCACCTGGGAATCTGGCTGTTGCAGACATAGGGCCTTAGGGCTTCGGGCAGATGACCAGGAGTGGTTAACGCTCGTTAAATCCTTTTTTTTTTTTTTAATATTTTTATCTGTTTTAAGTATTTCTCTCAATCGCTAAAACGTATTTTCTTGATTGGCTTCGTTTTTCGTATTTGTTCTGGTCTCTCTGCGCAAGAAGCGCGTTGTAAATTCACTGGCTCGACTCACGATTGCATATAATGGTGTTTAATTACTGTTTCTTCGTTATTATTAAAATTACATTGCATAAAATCTACAATTGGACATCGAAAGTAGCTGAATTTGTCAGAAAAGGTCGGCCCTCACAGACCACTTGTTGTTCCTCGTGCGAGATGATTATTGTCTTCTGCCTTTGGCGCCAAAACCGTCCATAAATAGCTTGCTTCCCGCCACAAACACTTGATAGAGTTCAAATCAAATCGAACATCCCTTTTCGAGTAAAAGTTGCAGTTTTCTGAGTTGTAGAACTTACTGGAAACAATGTCACAAACGCCGTCCATTAGACGACGATAATGATGGCCTGATGACCCATAATTGGCTAATTACACCAGTTGTTAGCTTTGGAATGGAAAGGCACGTTCTTTATAGCGTCAAGAAGTTGAGTGGATGCTCAAGAGAGCCAGAAGGAATCGCCATTTTGGTTTGACTGCAACCCTAACGTATTTTTCCTTTGGAGATGGCGTCATTGTGCGATACTTCTTTTACTACCGAAGCGGATAGTAGTCTTCAATAGAGCAGTGACATTTGCTGCCATATTGGCACCAGTATGGGTTTCGGAGGGCATAACTACAAGGTGCACTACATAAAAATCGAGGGAAAAACAACGGAAGAGCGGATTTCTTAGGTTTAAAATAACGTTTTCTCCAACGACAAAAATGGCGCGTTTTAGGTCTAAGAAATCACTCTTAACAGCATCGGTTTCAGTATGACGGCCTTATGTTTCACTCCGTGGTGCCCCTTGCAGCTAACCCATTAAGGCTCCACCATAGAGTTATATACAATAATACTACGTCGTGTCACTACTCTATAGGAAGGTCCGAATGTTACAATCGGATTCCCTTCATGAATCGGCCAATTCAAGACCAGAGTTCAGAGGTCAACTGCATGCCCATTTCAATCGATCCACCGCTTGCAACCAAGAGACAAAACTAGGAAAAGAAGAGCCGGAAGCGAGATGAGGACACGATAATGTACCCCGATATCTCCACATACTCATCTTTAATAAATATCTACTTCGACACCACATGACTTAGTTCTTTCTCAACTTGACTACCACGACAACAATAATCCTAAGACCTCGTGTATGACAACTCGGTAGGGTGTCTAGTTCAGGCCTGTGATTTTCGTAACCACACTCTGCTCCGGGTTGTTAGGACCACTTCTCGAGCCCATTTGGATTTCCCTCCTACTTATTCCGCACATTCTGCCAGTCCTTCCATGATTCAAGATTTCCCGGTTCGAATCTCTCGGATCGCCGTGCCCTTAACGACACTTTCCCCAGCTTTCCCCAGCTTTGAGCATTTTGTCTACACGAGAATTAGTTTGCTTCACGTGACTTGAGACTAAAAAAAAAATACGATTCAACAGGTCCAAGAGTCGAAGTTTACTGACGTTTTGTTCCATCAGACTGTCCCACCGGGCCTACAGGAAGTCAGGTCAGTCGCGGAATTCCTCTCGCGACGGCCCTGACATACGTATTTCGCAAAGTTCACCTTAATCAAGACACCAACAAACAACTCAGCCTCGCACAACAATCACAACGGCTCCACCACCCGTCCGTTACTCGTCCCATTAAACCCACTATAAAACACGTTTACGTGCCTTCATTTGCACAAGCCACAAGCCCGACTCATACCAGCATGATCCTTTCGCCATCCTTGGCGTTCCCGTATTATGACTATATAGCCTTTATAAATAGGCGTGTTCCGGGCGACTATAAAAGGCAATGTTGTGCTTCTAGCCTACAATTCTCTGTCACCTTTTGACAAAAGTAAAAAGCCCTAGGGGTGGAAACAACTGGGCGTTCATCATGTTCCCATGCAGCCATCATTCGTTCTTTCGTATCTGGGTTAGTAGCACTCGTCGCGGCCCACGCCGGAACGCATCCGAAAGGGGAAAAAAACGAAAGCTCTACCTTCTAATAGTGGGCCATTAATACAGAAATGAGGGCCAGTTAGCGGCCATGAGGGAGAATTCTAAATGTCACATTCGGGCCACGGCTGCTGATTAACAATGTAATAAGGCAACGGAACGATAGGTGTCTCTCGAACAACTTCACACCTTTGTTACTACAGACCGGCCCACGCCGACTTTAAACGGGTTTGTATCAATGCGCGTAGCTAAGACCGACGAGACTGGATTAGTACGTAATGACAGTGTGAGGTTCGAGTATAATTGGCCGAGCGAGCCGCATCCAAGTTGCAGTCAATTTACACAGTAATGGATTATGGGAGGCGCCGAACAACCGACTCGTACTCAAAATATTTAGCGGTATTTGAAACCCGAATCGCGTATTTAGACTTACTGAGAGTAATTAATAAAGAACATCAATGAGTCGAACTTTGATCAGGCCTCCTTTAAAGGCCGGTTGCCACCAAATTATCATAGCAGCATCTAGGCCTATCGAATTCGCTCTCGCAAGAAGCAAAGGAATGCACAAAGCAAAACTTTTAAACGCTACAAACAAGCCACGTGACTCCTTAATTATTGAGTAAAAATTTGGTACGCCCTCGTTCACCTGGAAACAAGCTGTAAGGCTTAACGATATTAGTGTCACTAGATGGCGCCATGGGATTTTCTTTATATTTTTTCGGGGCGCCATCTAGTGACACTAATATCGTTAATCTTTATAGCTTGCTTCCAGGTGCACGAGGGCGTACCTCATTTTTACTCACTAATTAAGGAGTCACGTGGCTTGTTTGTAGCGTTTAAAAGTTTTGCTTTGTGCGTTCCATTGCTTCCTGCGAGAGGGAATTCGATAGGCCTGGATGCTGCAATGCTAATTTGGTGGCAACCGGCCTTTAAATGCACGGTGGTGACGTCACGCTAACACTTCCCCTTCTAAAAGTGTAGTCGTTATATACGGTTAATCTGAAAACCCACATACACGTCACCCTGGGTTAATTTTGATAACCCACACTTTTTTGATAACCGAACACTTGGATGGGGTCTACACACTTCCAAAACCACCATGTGGCAGCTCCACCACGTGACATACTTACCGACTTTGACAACACAAATTCTACCAGCACAACCCGTTGCAAAACCAGATTACAAACAAAAGGCCAAGTGTGCCGTAAAAAAAAGGGTTATATGATTGAATGTTCACTTGTTAACATGTACACGGATAAAAATTGATGATTTTTAATTGAAATAATCAAATGTACAATTGAGAAAATTGCATCTGTTTAAGTGCTGTTGTGCTTTACGTTTTTAATACATGATTCGAAAAGCACAACAGCACTTAAACAGATGCGATTTTCTCTATTTTACATTTGATGATTTCAATTAAAAATCATCAATTTTTATCCGTGTACATTTTACCAAGCGAAAATTCAATCATATAACCCCTTTTTTACGGCTATGGCGTCGCGGTACAAAGGTTTATGCATGCAGTCGATTCTACCAGCACAAACCCGTTGCAAAACCAGATTAAACAGGCATATTTGTGACTGGCGACGTTTTTCACACCAACACGGAAAAAAAAAAATGTCGCAAGCTAAGCCTAACCCAGTAACGTTTTGTCCCGACGGTGTAAAAACTGGGCTACTGACAGTTTGAAATACACCTACAAATCTACGACTCAAGTTCATACAGCATTTTATAACCAAAATGTTATTTAAACTGTTAAAGCATACAAATATACGGTTTTACCTTAACCACGAAATTCGAAAATGGGGACGGAAAGAGAAAGGATGTAAACTTTCCTTAGCTGTAACTTTCCTAGATAGGAAGTTTCTACGCCGGAAATTTCCGTTCAGGCAATGACATCAGTCCTATGTACAAATTATTAAATTCAACGTAATTGGAAAATAAAATTTACAAATAAAAATTGTTAAAAACTGAAATAAGCCGCGGTATGTTAGCTTGACGTCACAACTTATCATTAAAACGCATACCCGTGAGAAATGGGTGATTAACCAACGATAATTGCTCATTTGCTCAAAACGGGACGTTTTTCCCGGGATAGGGGAAATCTTACTCACGTTTTGAGCTCGTGAGATTTCCAGAACCGCTCGGCATTGGACTGCCTCGTTATCGCAAACGAGCAATTAGCGTCGGTTAAACGCCTATTTTCTCACGGATATATATAGTACAAGTGGTCATCGTGGCTGGGCGGTGAGAGAGCTCAGCCTGGTTGCTGGAGGTTTACGGATCTGGTCGAACTACCGGAAATGAGAACTTGGCAACATGCTCCTTCAGCGGCTGTGGGAACTATTCTGGCCGATTATGGACAATCTTTCGGTACTTACGATGATCAGAGGTTTCCCGGTTCAAACCCCCGGGTTGGCTCCTCCCTTTAACAGATATTTCTTCATCTCCAAGAAGTCTGGTAGTAATGTTCAAAATTGAGCCGGTTCATAAAACTTTGGCTGACTCAAAGCAAGCTCAAAGAAATTAATTAAAAAAAAAACAAAAAAAAACATAGCATTTAGGAAAGAAATGGACGAAAGCTTCTTACGTAAAAATTGCGCCCTGATTGTGACCGATAAACTGCTTTTCGAGTAGACGAATCAACAACGACCACCATGTCGCTCACTTAAAAGAACAAAGAACGTGATTTATGCTTGTGTGCTACTTTTAAATTCTCTTTAAAAAAAAAAAGAACAATAAAAAAATCAGTTATAACAACCGACTGAGATTTATCAATTTTAGCAAACTCTGATTCAACGTGAAACACCAATGTCTCTGAATTTAAGTGTGGATCAACGTAAAAGCTAGCACCTTCGGATCAAATCATTTAACCTGACAAGCCCTAGATCAATCTGAATCAGGGTGAAACACTAGTAGAGGAACCACCATGCATGCCGTAAGCGCATTCTTGTCCCCGAAATTTCTCTTCGGGAGTAAAAAAAAGTTGGTCACATGATCCAAATGTGGTCCCTTTGCCCGCCATCTTGGAAAATGGCGCCTCTGAAAGAGCTTCTCAACAATCGCTAAAACCAGCAAACCTATATATACGCATCTGAGGTGAAAAAGTCGAGAGATAAAGAAACAATTTCGTTTTGGAACGCTCAATGATTTTGGTCCTATCCAATTTTTTGATTTTGACTCTCTTCGACTTTTTTTCCCCTCAGATGCTTAGTTTTTCTGATTTTAGCGATTTTTGAGAAGCTGTATCAGAGACGCCATTTTCCAAGATGGCGGCCAAAGGGACCACATTTGGAACACGAGACCAACGTTATTTTACACCATTAAAGTACCTAAACAAGGTCCCGAGGAGAAATTTCGGGGACATGCATGCACTCAGCACCTAGAATATAATGCCTCCTAGAATATAGTGGCTCCTAGAATATAATGCCTCCTAGAATATAGTGGCTCCGAGAAAATAATGCCTCTGGATCAGAGTCTGTAGTGTAATGAAATACTAACTCATCTAAGCCATATGTGCAGCAAGCAAACGTTGAGAAAGTGGGGAAACAAACTGATTCAAAGGTATTCAATAATGTCTTTGCAGTAATTTGTTTTTTAAACAAACATCAGCAAATTCTGTACCAAACTATGGATCAAAATCAAACAGTTAAAAACAAGAAAAAACATATTTTACAATGCTAAAATTATTTGTTATGCTTTTCAAATTCGGGAAATAGGAAATAAAAGATTTTTTTTACTGGTTTTTGCTAAGTTTATGCTAGATGTCTGTAACTGACGTATTAGTAGTAAGACAGACTAAGCTTACAGCACACTGCTCCGTTCCGTCACGTCACGTCACGTCACGAAGCAGGCCGTCAAATTTCTGTTTGGATTAAAATTTCTGTTTGGAGTAAATCAAGAGGAGCTGCGTATACTGCTCCGTCCCGTTCCGCGACGACCCGTCGGCTGACGGACGGGATTGTCGAGGCAGAATCTTTTTCAGTCAAAAACTGATAGCATCGGAGACCTGATGCCGTCCGCCACGCGTCGGTGCACAATGCATTTCCCATACGAAATACAGAAGCGAACCTATTTCAGTTACCTTCTGGACTTAAATGTCATCATGCCCGAGCGTAAAGAAATAATCCCTAATTTACGACGACTTTATATTTTAATAACCTGAAGTCCTTCTTCATTCGCATTGCCACTTTGGGTGCGGTTAAAATTTAAAAGCCCGGCGGAACCGACTGAAACGGTAAGTGGAGGAGTCAATGTGCGCTAGACCATCGTTGTCGTCAGTCGTCGGAACGGGACGAAACGGAACGGAGTAGTGTGCTACAAACTGAACACTTGCTTAAAAATAAAGCTCAGTGAGAAACAAAAACAAATTCTGGATCAAAAAGAAAATGTAACACCACGCTCTGTGTCAAAGTAAACAAGGCTATAGTCCATCAAAACAACAACAAGAAAGTGTACAAATAATAAACCGTATTAAAAGGGTGTTTTACCACCAAATGACAAGCAGCAGCAACTATAGCCATTTGCCGCAATCTAGTTCTGTCTAGCCATTGCTTTCAACAGGCGAAGGAACACATCAATGAATTTATTTTTACGCAACAAACAAGCCACGTGCCTCCTTTAATTATTGAGTGTAAAGTTGGTGCTTCCACGTGCACCAGGAAGCGACGGTAAAGTTCAGCCTAACGACATCAGCGGCCCTTTTATATATCTATATATATAATAACACAAAATCCGCAAGGCAGCCAGCAGCAGCAGCAAGCAGGACATACGAAGCAGTCATCTGCATCTGCAGCGCCCAGAACGCAACGTCCAGCAGCGCGAACATACGATGCCATCTACCGACCGAACGGCAACTTAATGAGGGGGG
>JAHWFP010181272.1:15272-33495 GCA_023313725.1 Lithobius niger | reverse complement strand
GAATTATTCTGCCAACGTCATCTGCACCTCCTCTCTCTGCACCTCGCAGCCCTTCCCCCCCCCCCCCTCACCATCCACATCCCAGCCCTTCCAATCTTTTTTCGCTGCTGTGTCCGTCCACCCCATGCCGTCATATTTTTCTCGTCTAACGTCACAGGGTTAAACGGACGCGAACCCCGAACACGAGCAGCGACACCTAACGTGGCCCCTAGCGGCTACCACGCGCTTACGACGTGCAGGTGCGGGTCGCATGGCAAACGCTGGGATTGCCCCCCTGCCGACAAAATCGTGAAATGCGGTTGTGCGTTAAGGTAGTGGTGAGACCGGTGTGAAAAAAAGGTTAAGGAAGAAAAATATAAATAAAAAAAAACCAGGAAAGGTGGAAAAGATTCTAAGTTGTGGGAGAAGAGGGAGGGCAAGGAATCGGAATGTTGCCCATTTTCAAGCGTGATGATTTTACCATCCAAAAATACGTAACCAACGAGCGTTAACGTTTAGATAGTTAAGACCCTTAAAAGGACATTCCTCTCCGCGCCATTTTTCTCGATCCGCCACATCAAGTACGGTTCCAAAGTTTTATTTACTTACCATTAGTCAATCCCTAGTTAAAAATCCGTTTTAAAATACGGCGTCTACGAGATTTTCTGTTGAATATTGGTAACTTTATTTACTGCGTCCCACACGTACATACGATCTTTTGCGCGCCTACAATACCCATGACGTTTCATTGTTTCCGGTTGTGACGACACAGTTTTTGCGTCAATGCTGTCACGTGACCTGCAATTCGCCGCCTACTAGGCCGGACGTCGCTCTGCGTCGTTCACGTCATCACGAGAAGACGAGGGCGGAAGCGACCTTGTAGTATTACTACGCCGAGAATCGCGAGACGGCAGCGCACGGACACATGACTGCGGGTGGATGTTATAAGGCAGGCCGGATGTTGCTTTAAGAAAAAAATTTTCAACGTTCACGTGTCTTTTTTTTTTAATGGTAACATCTACTCGTAATGCTACAAAAAGTGCGTTTAGGGTCACTAGTGCCACAGGGTTGGTCCGAGGGCACCCATCTTTCGGTGCCGTCTTTGTGGCATTATCCTTCTGGCAGATGCCGATTTTGGCACATTTACGACTCGTACAGTTTTGTGCCGTGTGCACACGAATCATACGGATTTGGTTCACCCGTGGTTGTTTCCCAGTATTTGCTCGGTGCTGCCTGATCGTCCACTGCAACAGTCGATTTCTGGTAGTGTAACAATCCGCCAACCCTTTCCGCCAATCCTCTCCCTCCCCTCCTCCTTTTATCCCGTCCTCTCCCTCTCCTCTTGGTTTCCTTCCCTTTCTCCTCTTTGCTATACGTAGTTGAACACGTACCCGGCTCCCGGGTCCCGTGCTTGTTTGTTTGTTCTCTTCTAGGTTCAGTTAAGGCGTAATCGTATGCTTAATGGTAACAGCTCACTTTGCCCCTCCCCCCACTCCCAGTCTTTCGCTGTGGCTTAAGCGATGCGTACCGTGTGAAAAAGAAGTGTGCATGACGTAATGTAATACTTGCCCTTGAGATTACCACGGTTTTTAGTTAGAAGGATAATTGTTAGAGCAAATTGTTAGTCGAGGCAACAATGTGCCAATTGCAATTTCTTTTCAGGGCAACAATGTCCCAGTTTCAACTTCAAGCCAAAGAATTAACACACTCGCACGTTTTCATTGTTCCCCTTCTGGGGGTCGTCGTTGCGGTTGCTTCATTTCTGCTATGAGACTTTGGTTTAATGTAAGAAGATTTTGGATTGTTAATTATTGTTAATGAGTGTTGGCCTGACGGTATACTTTTGTATTTTAAACCGACCTAGACAAACAAGATATTTTTAGCTTCGTTGTAAAGGTCTTAGGTAAACCACACACACAAAAAATATTGCGAACCAGTCCCCACAGTCAACAGTCAATAATCAATCGAGCAGGGCGAGCGCTTGCGCTCTGACGGTGGGGATATCCAGTTGAAGTCTAAACTAGCACCGGATTAGCTTAGCCCTGGATCTAACCAACCCTCGACCTGGGAGTTAGTGGACTGAAGAAAATAGTTGGTGATATCCATGTTGGACTAGGTGGGGTTTTAGACCTCGACCTTTAGGCTAAATTAGCCCTCGATATACTTATGTTAAAATGTTGTTAAAGCTCAGGAATAACGCTAATCCTGGATGGATATCACCGCTTTTTACATCTCGGGGCTAACTACTCAGCATTAAGTTATAGTCCTCGAACCTCAGGCTAAATTTTGCTTAGCCCTCAAATTATTTCGTGATGGATATCACCAGTGGCGTAACGTGCGGGGTGCGAAGGGTGCAGCTGCAGGGGGGCCCACGCTGAAGGACAGTAGAGGGGGGCCCACACAACAATAAAAAAAAACGAAATAAAGCAAAAACGAGCGAGAGAGAGCGAATAGGGAAGAGGGAGAGAAAAATAATCGAAATAGATAATATAGAAACACACGTAGCATCTGGGGACTGCAGTCAACACGAAAGTAAATGAAGGTAAAGTAAACAGCAGAAGAGAAGGGGTGAAAGGGAACTGGGTGAAGAGGAGAGGGAATGGGGACTTATGGGGGGAGGGGGAAGTGATGGGGTGGGGAAGGCAGGAGACTTGACACCATTTACCAAGCATATATTGTCCTTAGACGGGTTGCCAGCTAAACATATATACATGTGTACGTGTGTGTGCGTGGGTGTGCATGTGCGTGTGTGTGTGTGTGTATTATATATACACATTTTTTTCTTATGTGTGGTGGCGCATGGAGTGGTGCAGGGGACGAGGGGGGAGGGAGGGCCGCTACAATTTCTTGCACCAGGGCCCATGCTGACTAAGTTACGCCACTGGGATATCACCATTCATCCTTATTACCGAGCTTAACCCAAGGATTAAAGTTTAAACCTCAACTGGATATTCCCACCGTTAGTGTACATATTATTCCAGCGTTATGTTTCTTCAGCTATGTCCTTCGTATAATAATTTAATAACAGTTCAAACAAATTTTCCGGAGTCTTATCCCATAAGCAAACTTCTAAATTCAAACCTCTTAACAAAATCAACAACTCGTTAATAAATCGTGTATACCATTACTTATTTCTTAAAATGTAACTGCTGAAAATTGCAGAATTGCATTAAATTTTAAATAGTAAACATTGTACAGTGCCGTATTCTAATGGTTCTTTCCCCGTTTTACGTTTGCCCTTTTTGTTATCGCAACATTTTCCTAAATGTACGATAGATGAGTCCCTTAACGAAGCATCGGTAGGTACTCTCTCAGATAATTATCGCGTTCATCATAAATTACTAAATAGCCGAGGTAAAGGAAACAAATCAAATTTCTCGTCACTACACGTAAATCGGCTTTAGTTCACTTCGCTGTATACGAGTGCGAAACTTCGCGATTTTGGAAAGAATTGCGGGATTTCGGAGGGAGTTTTAAAGATCCGTCTCCGACATTAACGGGAAAGGTTCAAGACTTATACCCGGGTCACCATGCAACCACGCTGATTAGGGTTGCAGTCAGACACTAAAAAAAAACCCCAAAAAAACACAAGCTATACAGCCAATTACAGGGTTCCCATAAAAATACTGAAATATTTTCTCTGATTTTTTCAGGTTTTCCAAAGTAGTTGAGGTCAATTTCCGGCTATTTACCGAAATTTCAGAAAATTGTCAACACATTTACTATATTAATTAAAAACAAAAACGTCAAGTGTGCCGTAAAAAAAGGGGTTATATGATTGCAGTTTCATTTTACTTGTCAAAATGTACACGGATAAAAGTTGGTGATTTTTAATTGAAATAATCAAATGTACAATTGAGAAAATTGCATCTGTTTAAGTGCTGTTGTGCTTTACCAATCATACACGTTACGTAAACCACAACAGCACTTAAACAGATGCAATTTTCTGAATTGTACATTTGACTATTTAATTAAAATCCCTAATTTTTATGCGTGTACATTTTAACAAGTAAAATGAAACTTCAATCATATAACCCCTTTTTTTTATGGCACACCTGACGTTTTTGTTTGTAATCCGTGTACCATTTTTACGGCTATGATGGTGTCGCGCTATAAAGGTTTAAGCATGCAGTCGATTGTTGCATGCACGAAGAATGGATCTGGAGTTTGCTGGGTGGCATTGTTCCCTACATACAATGGTTAAAACAATGCAGAACAATCAAAATGATCGTTTAGGGTCCCGTAACTCCGGAATGGATCGACCAATCGAAAAAGTGGTCCCTGTAAGTTTGGAGCCCAGGGAAACTTCTGGCTCAGATCATGTTTCCGATTTTAGGTAGGTGCAGTAGTTTTTTTCTGAAACCCTGTCAGCCAAGAAGAACAAGAACCAAAACAACAACAAGAAGTGAACAGTTTTCAAATTTACGTGTGGCTTCCTACGTTTACTCTTGCACGGAATTGTATAAAAGTTGGTGTAATGTTTGGAAAAGTTGCTATCTACTATCTGGCCAAGTTTGTTCGAAATATATTGAATAGAAACGGAGAAATTAATAGTTTTAGTTTTGCTGGAGAGAGGACTTCAATCATGGTATGATACGCACTTAAGGATCAGCATCCTCAGCAACAATTAAAGTTCATCGTTACAATTAAAAGTAACGTTTTTTTCATTTTTCGTGCGCACGTGTGATGTCTTCGCTACGGTGCATAACAATTCTAGGTGCACGAAATTGGCAGGTATTAACGACTAGATGTAAAGAGGAGTACAACTGCCCCATAACAGTGAAATGTGTAATTTCGATAATTCCGGTTCTTGAAGAGGTAATTGCGGTAAGATTGCTTCGCTCACTCAATCCATTTATCTTGTGATTCATTCCAGCATCCTTCAGTCATTTCCGTTACCCGGGAGCAGACGGTGTCTTTCACGTCCTGTGGCCTGGTTTGTTTTTTTCGCACTGAATCCGACTACGCATTTTTTGTGTCTTTCAAAGCCCTGTAACCCAGGAGACGACAGATATTTTTTTCGTCTTTTTCACTCAAGCCCGATTACGTGACTTCATGAAACCAAGTACAATGCATGTTTGTAAAGACATTGTTGTTTGCAGCATTATTGCTACATCATTGCTTCTGCATTGTTTCCTCGATAAATTCTTTTTCTTTTTCTGCCGGAAAAGATATTGTTGTTTTCATCATTGTTAAAGCATGGTTTAAAGCCTATTTGCAGACATAGGGCCTTAGGGCTTCGGGCAGATGACCAGGAGTGGTTAACGCTCGTTAAACCCTTTAAACCCTTTTAAAGCCTATTTGGGCCAGCGCTGGCAAAAGGGTGGCAACTACCGTTTTATGGGTTAACAAATAGATAGCTTATTTGTTTCGTAGATGCAGGCTTTCAGAGCTGAGCTGAATTGTTTCAAAGCAAGCAGCGACAATCATAGCGTGCGCGACCGTTGACACTCGGTAAATATGAACAACAATGTCAATATCTGCATGGAAAGTCTGGAATTTCGTCAGGACCGTTTCCAGGCCATGAAAAGTGTGGAATTCTAACAGTTTGTCAATATAATCAGCATGAAAATGTCTGGAATTCGGTCAGGGCCTTCTCCAGGCCACGATAAGTATGGAGTTCTGACCGATTGTCAATATCAGCATGGAAAAGCCTAGAATTTTCTCTTATCTTAATTTTCAGGGAATCAAATCAGGCATTATTATGATAAAAACATTTTTTTACATAAAATTACCTCGAAATGTTTTGTGCCGACATATACAAAGAATGCCGGAATTTTACAGTTAAAAAAAAAACGTTTAATCCTACGTACGCCAATTTTTGTTATTTTATCCGATAACGTTTTTCCTGTTCCACGATTTCGAACATTTTCGTTCTCGCATGGGCATTGCGCACAATATAATTTTTTTATATTCATTTATACAGAAACTGTCAACTTTTTCTTTCACTCATCTGGCCCATGTGATGCATGCTAACTGGAAAAAAAAATTCTTGGAAAACGGCATGGAATGGAACTACTGAGACTTTTGTCTTTCTGACTCAGAAACGCGGAAATCGAACACCACGTGTGTCTCAGAACTCTCACTTTTTCCCAAATAAAACGTATTAAAACGCACTCCTTCAATGGTATACACACGGGGTGAAGCGATCCTCGACATCCCCGGCGTTAAAGACACGTCCAAAAATTTTGGCAAATCGAGAGGGTATAATCAGTTAGCAGGCCGTTAGCACGGATCTTTAGATCCAATTGGCGCCCGGGCCCGAATCGTTATTTATCAGTCGACTCGGCAAGCGAAACGCATTTCACGGCTTGTCAAACGCCGAGCGTTGGTTCCAAATTAATGATGATAGATCAGAGATGGCGATGGATGAGACCAACAATTAGAAGCCAAGTCGACGCCCCCCTCGCAGCCAATCACAGAGCGAGCCCCATCAAGCGGTATCAAATCCAATTTATATTCGTTCAAATTACCAATGGTCAACTACATTGACCTATGGGTTTCGATGCACTTGACTGACGTGTCTTGGAGTGACATGTTGAAGGATTGATCGTGTCACTGTTTAACCAATAATAATTACAAAGTTGTTACTTAAATAAAACAGACTCAGAAACCATGAAGGGCTCTTAAAGGCCTCGTAAGACACCAACAGTACTTTTTTTTTACAAGGATTATATAGGATTCGTATATACGCTATAGCTGGAAACGTCTGGAATTTCGTCGGGCGCTTTTCCAGGCCACGAAAACTGGAGTTCTGACAGATTCTCAATGTCAGCATGGAGAAGTTTGGAATTTCGTCAGACCCATTCCCAGTCCATGAAAAATGTGGAATTATAACAGATTATTAATATAAGTCAGCAGCGAAAAGTCTGGAAGTTCCCCAGGCCCTTTTCTAGGCCACGAAAAGTGTGGAATTCTAACAGACTGTCAATATCAGCATGGTAAGTCTGGAATTTCGTCAGGCCCGTTTCCAGGCCATGAGAAGTGTGGAATTCTAACAGTTTGTCAATATAAGCAGCATGGAAATGTCATGGAATTTGGTCGGGGCCTTTTCCAGGCCACGATAATATATGAAGTTCTAACCGATTGTCAATATCAGCGTGGAAAAGCCTAGAATTTTCTCTTATCTTAATTTTCAGGGAATCAAATCAGGTATTACTATGATAAAAATATTTTTTTTATTTAAAATAAATTCGAAAAGTTTTGTGCCAGAATTTTACAGTAAAAAAAAAACGTTTAAGCCTACGCCAATTTTTGTTATTTTATCCGATAACGTTTTTCCTGTTCCACGATTTCGAACATTTGCGTTTTAGCATGGGCATTTGCGCACAATATAATTTTTTTATTTCGTTTTTACAGAAACTATCAACTTTTTCTTTTCACCCATCCGGCCCATGTGATGCATGCTAACTGGAAAAAAATTCTTGGAAAACGGCATGGAATGGAACTACTGAGACTTGGAAACAGTGAAAAAGGCATGGATATGGTTTAGATTATAGGACTTACGAGTCCTGACGAACTTAGCCTCATAGAAGTTCCGAACTAAGTGAACACTGGTTCAAATCCAAAACCTCATAGCAGTTTTGAACCTAGTGAGTGCCGTTTCGAGTTAACACAACTGCTTAAAGTACGCAAAGGAATTTTTTTTAATGACCCAAAATAATTCGTAATATCAATCATAGCTACCAAGAATTTATAGGGGTGGGGATAGATAATAAGCTAATATGCTATAGACTCAGCCAAGGATATCTAAGCAGAAAATTTAATGGAACCAGTTTTTCGATAAAAAAAATTACAATTACTTTTTCAAGGAAGTGAAAAAACAAAATCATTGGACGAGACATCACATCAGCTAACGTTAACAACGACATAGCGATTTATTTTTAAGGCAGAATATGTCAACGTGAGCGCCCTGTACTTTTTGCAGATTTTGAACTTTGGTTTAACGGTTTTGCACGTCAATTCGACACTTATGTACTTGGATTTAACATTTTTGTACTTCAATTTAACGTTAGTGGATTTCAAATTAACACTCTTGGCTTTGGATTTAACACACTTGCACTTTAATTGAACACTTAAAAACTAAAGCATTGAAACAAATCTCTACGACCTATTTAATGATGTTTTAATGACTACCAAATCACCGAGCGTAATAACAAAATTACTAAAATTATTTTAAAAAAATTACGAAAGAAAATTGCAAGGAAAAACAAAATTACGAAAACAATACTAGTATGGCATTTACTGTGCGTAATACAGTAATAATTTCCATAAAAATTCAGAATTACATAAACCATTAATATTCCCCTCTTCAAGTAACGAAACTTAAGCTACCTTCGGTACAACTTTGCGTTATTGATGGCTAGCTGCCATATTAAATTTTAACGGAAGTCATAACACATTACTGAGACAAATTTAATTTTTGCTTTTTTTCCTTGTCATTTATAGGCTCTAATTTTTTTTTATATTCTGGTTTTGTTATTAATTTTTTTTTTATAATTTCACTAACATATTGCGAAAAGAGTAGGGCCAATCCCCCCCCCCCCCCTCGTCCTCTTCCTGTGCGGGCCACTGGAGGATTATGATGTGACATCTTTCACACGATCTAGATGATTAGTACACACATCAGGGTGATTCTTCGTAACCAGAGTAATATAGGCCATTTGTTGTTCCCTGACAAAACAAAGCCTCCCAAAACATCAAAAACGAACGTACTTTAATTTTCAACGAAAAATTGATGGCTTTGTCACCAAAAAGCACACCATACGCAATATAAACACAAGGAGTGACAACCAACATCAAACATTCAAAAATTGAACCAGAAATACTTACAAAATGGGCAAAATGTAAAAAAAAAAAAGGTTAAAATCCGTCTTGCACTCAGTGCACCGCCATCTTAAAAATGACGTCACCCCACCGACTTACAGAATTGCCTGTAAAGTTTCTGTACTAACTTGGTGGGGTGACGTCATTTTTAATATGGTGGTACACCGAGAGTTAGACAAGATTTTTGTAGGCCCGTTGCAATTTGTAATTTACACTTTTCCCCAGTTATTTACTTGCCTCACCCCCGGTTTGTTAAATGTGAGTGCTATTTAACGTCAAGGTAATTGTGCAAAATGGGTCAACTGTATGTCACAGCCAACCAACAGTCGCTGTGTTGTACACAGTCAAACCAATTGTTGTCCGTCTGCTGCATACTGTTCTAGCATTGTTAGCTACTGCCATTGTAATTCCACATTGTAATTACTCCGTTGTAAAATACACTTCCCACTTTTCTCTTCCTCTGTGTACGCTCCGTCCAATTTGAGCGACGCATCATGTCGGAGCCCCGTTATATCAAGGGGTGGCAACTGTACTAGAAACAATGCATTACAAACCTTTGCAATCTGCCTTCCAGCCAACGCTTGGCCGACGTCAACAACGCAACATGGCGCCAGCCAACTTCCGGTTCTCGTCTGAATGAGATCTGATGAGATTCGCCAAAGGCTAATCCTACAATATATTTATTTATTTATTTTATTTACAAAATTATTGTAACCCCATATAAAAAGCATAACAGCAATTTCAGATTAAAACAACGGTTTTGTGAATCTCATTCAGGCAAGAAGAATATGGCGGCACCCCTTAATGTACCCCTTTCGCGCCTGTATCGTCTCTGCTCTCGCCTGAATGAGATTCGTGAAATTATTATTTTAATTTGAAATTGCTGTTATGCTCTTTGTAGGGGTTTACAATAATTTTGTAATTAAAATAAATAAATATATTGTAGGATTACCATATTCTCTCTCTCTCATATATCGTTCTAGAAGTAGAATACACATCCCACAATTCATCATTCTGTCTTAATTGCGCGATTCATGTTAAAACGTATTGAGCAGGTTACCAAAAATGTGAAAACACTGTATATCTTAAAAATGATGCAAAAATCAATTTCTAAAATCGAAACAGCTATTGGAAACTTAGTGCAAACTTTTTTTCTGTGCTAGGATAAATTTGCAAAGAGTATCACAGTGTAACTGTAGCCATGCGTATTTTCCCCTACTCGTCGGACTTGTGCTTCTCGAACATTGTGTACCCCATGTCAATCATTATGGCGGCTGCCATCCCATAATCTCAAAGCGGACGTATCGATGCTGGCTGCGCCTTCAGTCGTGAATCTGCTAGTCCGGTAAACGCAGTTTACCATATATCGTCCTAGGTTATATAGGCCTGTGTTTCTGGCCGCCATATTGGGTTCCAAATGCAACATTTAATGCCATGTAAGTTAATGCATCCACAAATCATGATTATTTAGCGAGAAAAGTACCTTACCGAACTTTGAACCATGTAATTGCGTGCCGTTATCTAAATAATGACGTTAAGGTATATGTTTCCGACGATATTGGGCGTCCGAATAGTTGCAACTATGTCCCCCAACTTAATTCCAAGCGTCAAGCTACGGCCCATTGTATTACGTTTCACCATTTATTGCCCAACCGTATCCGTCATTTATGATGTTTGAACTGTATCTTGGAAATTCCGGACGCATCTTGTGTATAAACCAGACTTTGTCGTACCCCTGAACCGTTGTCTCACGCCTTCGTCACGTTATTGCGCAACGGTCCACGCCTCTGGGCAGAAGTTAAATGTAGGGAGAAAACCTAACCTTCCGTCGTCCGTACTATAGTTCCCCCCTTTGTATTTCTTGCCCTGCATCCTTCAACCACCACGCTCCCAGGACAGTATAAGGGAACTAGTGGGACTCGTTTCACCTAGTTGGCAATTACGTATTGGCTTTTTTACCATCACGACACTTCGTGTCCCCACCGAGGTTCTAATTTGGCATTTTTAAATGGTAATATTATACCACGCGCCATGGCTGTTTGCTGTGACGTGCATATCACGTGACTGGTCTAGTCCAATCAGACGGCCAATCAGCCGTTGTTATCGTTCGTCATTGGCTAACTCATGGTGACGTCACGTCAAACAGCCATTGCGCATGGTTTAGTGTCCAACACTTTTAACCTCTTTGTGTTTTACATTTTGTTCGTTTTTGTATTAGTATTTCTGGTTCAGTTTTTCAATACTTGATGTTTTTGTTGTCGTCCCTTGTGTTTACATTGCGTTTAACGTGCTTTTAGGTGACCAACCATCAAGATTTGGTTGAAAATTGAAATACTGTCGCCTTTGATGCTTTGCAAGGATTAGTTTTGCCAGGGAACAACTCTTCAACAATAGCTGCAGGCCTGCAAATTATTTGTGGAATGTAAAGTTTGTGATACACGGTATATACCTAATTTGTGGAATTACATACCCCCCCCCCCCCCAACGTTTTTATTGACTTGCAGAGAAGAAACGGCAAATTCGGGAAATCGCCACCCATATTTTGGTTCCCACCAGATCTATGGACAGGGAGGGCTTCTTTAAACTTTTACTGCACGATCGACAAATTTTACGCAGCGTGTCGGTCGGGTTAGTTTGTAACTGTCCCATTATTATTATTACTATCGCACGTTTATAACTCGCGGGAAGCCCCTTCGCCAAAACATTCTATTATCCCAGCTAAATCGCAAACGACATTCCTTTTAAAAGATTTATGGTTCAGCCTTGCGTGAAATTATTTTAGATTAAATTCGTCGGTGTTGCAAGGCCGCTAATCTCCGCGCCGCCAAAGTCATGACGGTCAGACCCCGTAAGGCTGCCGTTTTCGCCTCGACTATACAATGCCACGTTAAAAATTGTGCGTAGCGCGCGTTGGCACGTTATTTTTTATACTTTATTGGGGAGCGGGGCGGGCGAAGGTGCCAAGGCTAAAGGTGCGCATAATACCAACTGGAAGGGGCGTGGGGGTGGGGGAGGGGGGTGGATGGGTAAAAATGTTAAATTCGTCACGTTTTTATTTTTATGCTTGTAAGCCAAACGGATACAAAGTAATAACACGTGGCAGGTTGATTTGTTTTAACGTGTGAACTTCCAACCAAGAATTATAGCCCCAAGTTGCTAATTTATAATTATGCCGTGTTTATGGGTTATTTTACGAGTTTCGTTTCGTATTGTAGGCGCACGGAAAGTCATTTACAACTTGAGTAATTAATGAGCCGACCGAACGGATCGATCGACGACTGCCATCTCACGTGTTTCGACTGGGTCGTCTATCGCGTTTGTTCGTCCATTGTCGAGTTTCTTAGATGTCACGTCAAAAACCGTCTCGGTACTTTGTCGTGACATGTTTTCAAAATATTCTCGCAAAAGAAAAACCAAAAATGCACAATGTCAACACAATCCGACGTTTCTTAGCCGACTCCAGTTCATTGTCAAGGGAATAAAAAACACAATACACTTAAAATTGCATAAAGGCGCAAACAGAACGTAGCACAACGCAGGCAAAACTGACTCCGTCAAAACAACAATTCGAATCTATATAACTAATATCATAAAATATGTTTGTTTGTGTTTGTCGCTAGATTACCGAGATTCCCACTCCTAATTCTATTGTAGTGGGAATATCGATAATCTTAGGTCTTTTGTTTGTTTGTTTGTCGACATTACTTACGTACGGGGGAAATACGCAATATTCCAGACAGGCAGGAACGATATAACAATTCTTGGCAAATTTTCGATAGTCTATTTGCTGTTGATGGAGAAACCTAGCCAACTATCGTCTTCAGGCACGCAGTAAAACTCCAAACACTACCACCTATTAACAGTCCATTGGAATTCGAAATTGGCGTTATCTTGGCCCCCGATATTTACAAGGTATATACAATGAAGGTGTGCGACGCTCACGTAACTGCCTCCGTTATTTTGAAGGCCGTGAATTCATGGATTCGTGAATTCCAGAGTATGAATCTTGACGTTTTTTTGTTTGTACGCAGTGGGAATCTCGATACACTTAATGCTTAGTTTGTGTGTTTCAAACTGAAATGTCTGCAGAAGTAATAATTCGAACTGTCTTTTTAACAAAGATGCACAGTACTGATGACGTCATATTTTTTCCAGTCATTGGTGGGAATCTCGATAATCTTAATTATTGAGTTTGTTTGTGCGTCTTTGATTAGAATTGTCTGTATAAGTAATGGTTCGAACTGTGTTTTCAACAAAGATGCACAGTACTGATGACGTCATGATTTTTTCCAACGGGGAAATCACCACAATGCTGTGTAAAACAGGCCATATGCGGAGGGGGGGGGGGGAGAGGCAGCTGCCCTAATCTATCTATATAACTAAGATCGTAAGATTTGTTTGTTTGTTTGCTGTGTGTCGCCAGATTACCGAGATTCCTACTCCCAAGTCCTTTGTTTGTTTGTCTGTACGCAGTGGGAATCTCGATACACATCATCCTTAGTTTGTGTGTTTCAAACTGATTTGTCTGTAATAATAATAATTGAAAAACTGTCTTTTCAACAAAGACGCTTAGTACTGATGATGTCATGTTTTTTTTCCAGTCACATAGTGGCAATCTCGATAATCTTAATTCTTTAGTTTGTTTGTTTGTCTTTCATTTGAACTGACTGTATAAGTAATGATTCGAACGGTGTTTTCAACAAAGATACACAAACGGATTACCATCACATCACAAACCTCACAGATACAAAAACAAGGCGAAAAAGAAATGTATACTTCCAATTTAAAAGAGTAATAAATTCTGACACATCTGGGACATCCTTAAGTTGCCCAACAACGTGCTGCCATCTTGGAATGACGTCACACGTTATTAAATGAATAACGATATCAAGAGTGATGAATGCGGTGAAAAACTTTCCGATTATGAATCACCGGTTTAACCTTTACCAGAATATGCAGGTAAGCATCATTCGATAACGTGTGACGTCATACCAAGATGGCGGCTCGTTGTTGGACAACTTGACGTTGCCCCATCTGTTTTAGTGTTTTTTTTATTTAATCTTTTAAATTGTAAGTACACGTTTCTTTTTCGCCTTGTTTTTTTTGTATATTTGGGGTTTGTAATGTGATGTAACCGTTTTGGGGCGAACAAGACAACGGAAATATTGCCGAAAATTAAATTTCGCTTTATGTGCATGACTGCTGTGGGCCTTCTGTTCAATCGGGGAACCCCTTGTGTAAATAATACAAAGGAAAATTGATAATTTGAGCCGAAATTCAGCGAAATTCTAGCGTATGATTTTCTCTGATCGCTTATTTCTATTTTCCTTTACATTATTTACAGCGATCTTCATTGAGCCTTATGAGTGTGTATTGATTTATCTTTTCTTTGCATGTCCTATGATCGAGCATATTTATTTGGTCGAATGGAGTCCTGGTCAGGGTTGTGACCTTATTAACGGTGTCAATGAGTTATCCTAATGCCAGAGGACAAGTGGTCACATCGGTCAAGGCGGTATGGTAGTGATGTGGTGGTGGACTGGGTTCGCCGGTTCGAATCCCGGTCAGATCACTTGAATGAAACATAAGGGGGGCTTACTGTACTACGTTATTTAGTATGATTTTTTTTGCTGATGGCTTATTTCCAATTTTCTTTTAAAAGGAATGAAGTCATAGGATGTGAAAGATGGAGCTGCATACTATTTTTCAACAACAACAATGCTGTGGCACCGTGCTTTTTGCAACACCGCAAGCTTTTTGCCTGTAATCACCGTACAGTGATGCCGCTTTAGTTCTAATTCAAATAAATAGATGTGATTAGGCTTAGATGAATTGTGGAAACGTATATTTTTTAACAAGCACAATAAAAACCGGTTATCATAATTAGTAGGTAAGGTACGGCTGTACGCTGTGGCACCATGCTTTCTGCTTCCAATCACCGCAAGTTACAACTGTAAAGAGATGCCGCTGCAGTTCTAAATAAAATAAATAAATGTGATTGGGCTTAGATGAATTGTGGAAACGTATATTTTTGAACAAGCATAATAAAAACCGGTTTAGGAGCTAAGCTACGGCTGTTTCTCCATGCTGTGGCACCGTGCTTTCAGCTTCTATTCAACGCAAGTTACAACTGTAAAGTGATGCCGTTGAAGTTCTAATTAAGATAAATGCATACAATTAGCCTTAGATGAATTATGGAACGTATATTTTCCAACAAGGATAATAAAAACGGGTTAGCGTAATTAGGAGCTAAGCTACGGCTGTTTCGCTATGTTGTGGCACCATGCTTTATGCTTCTATTCACTTCAAGTTACATCCTTAAAAGTGATGCGGTGGCAATTCCAATGACGACAAATCAGTTTTAATACCCTCGTTGGAAAATATACATCTCCACCTTTCATCTAAGCTTTATTACATCCATTTATGTTAATTAGACCTGCCAGTTCATCACGTTAAGATGTAACTTATGGTGAATAGAAACAGTGTGTCTATGCTACAGTGTAGAGAAACTGCCGTAGCTGAGATCCTTATTTTGATAGCCCGTTTTTATTATCCTTGTTGAAAAATATACGCTACCACTACTTATCTAAGCATAATTACACCCATCTATCTTAATTAGAACTCCCAACGTAGCTAATTATGCACATACACGAAACACATACACGCCATTGTATGTGTAAGGCACACAAATGACGTAATAGGAGTTAAATTACGTATTTGGATCAAAAGATTTGGATATCCACAAGGCATTCTGCTACTGAAAACGTACAATCGATTATCTGTGTTCGTTCTGCGGAGAACTCAAGATAGGCCGCGGACACTATAATTCTACGCAAAATACGAATGGGATAGTTTTTGAACGATATTTATTCTGAAGGTATTGCGTAATTGGTTTGTTTTCCATCAGATGAACGGTGTAGATGCTGCAGCCAAAAGTTTTTTTTTTTTTTGGGATGTCATTTATGACGTTTAATCTTGGATATTTCAAATTGCCAAGTGGCACCCTGCGTATCAATGTTGCAAACAGCCCATTCAACATCACACGTGCATAACACGGGCTGTAGCCAGGAAGCCATAGGGGCGTCGGACGAACGTCTAACTGGAAAATCGTCTAATGGTGATAACTGTCCAACATCTGCATAAATAAAAAATCTGTAAAATCGTCTAAACGGAATATCGGATAATGGATAATCGTATAATGGATAAACCTCTAACTGGATGAACGTCTAACTGCAGTTTGTGATGTTATATGTATAGCCGCAGCGAGCGCGGTAGCGCGAACGAGGCAGGGACATTAGACGATTTTCCAGTATACGAATTTCCTGTTAGAAGACTTTCCGTTATACTGTTATACGGTATACGTTCGTCCAGTTATGCGATTTTCCAGTTAGACGATTATCCATCGCCCCAAGTCATAAAATGATAGTTGCCCCCTCTTTCAAGGTTATAAGAGTGGGCAGAGAGACTAAAATCCCGTTCGCCACGTGGCCAGCACTATGCAATTGCGAAGGTTAGTATTAAGAACTGATGTCCTTTCGATGTTAGTGCTGTTACTGCCGAAATCTTCAACGTTCTTATGTCATTAAATTGACAGATTTTTTATTCTGCATTTTAGTTGTAACTAGTTATCTGGAATATCTCTTTAAAGTATTTTTGGCTATTCAAAATCATGAATGACACAGAATTCTCATGTTGCATTGTTTTAAAGTGGTTTGATTGCTACCATAAGGGCACGTTTACGCAACCACTCGCTTTTGCATTCTCGCAGCTAGAAGCTAGAAATCACCTCAAATTCCAACATGGCGGCGGTTTTGTGTCTGCCGCCTCGCAACGAAAACAGCAAATAACGTGAGTTCAGAAGCGTTTGGGAAAATTGTTTCGTCATGAAGAATTCTTTATATTATTGGCACGGATTATAAGACTGCAAGTATTTACTCAAATGATGTCGGGTTTAGCTAATCCATTGATCGTTGTTACCATGGCAATGTCACCTTTGCCATCGCGATTGAGTTCTAGCTGCGAGAATGCAAAGGCGAGTCGCTGCGTAAATTAGCCCTAATAATACTGACTCTAGTTTACCGTTTCTCCGTTTCTAAGTGTCCGATTAACGTTTTCTAAATGTCAAAATAAAGGGAAAAGATTGGGAATAACGTTCTCGTTCACATTTCTTAAGGTTAATAATATACTACTGATTCGGATTAAGCTTGATGAACGACAAAGCGAGCCACAAGCACCGTTAATTACTACGTTTTCGAGTTTGCACATAAAACCATTTGGAAATACGTAATACTTCACAGGAAAAAAAAAAACGTTCTATTTAACATACTGAAATTAAAAATTGGTCCCATAGAAGAAGAGACGTTACATTTTCAAAACTGTAAGCGGCCGCCATCTTTGTTTGGCTACCATCTTCAAACGAAGAGAGATTTTCTTGATCGCCTTATCGGAATGTGTGAGGGCATGTAGGAATGTTAACCCTCCAAAAAATTTGTTTCCTTATTTAATTAATCAATTTTTCTCGGAATTTATTCTGCTAATAT
This sequence comes from Lithobius niger, assembly GCA_023313725.1. Lineage (NCBI taxonomy): Eukaryota > Metazoa > Arthropoda > Chilopoda > Lithobiomorpha > Lithobiidae > Lithobius > Lithobius niger. Next base: position 16,150 of record JAHWFP010181272.1, on the reverse strand, counting down.
GCTAAGCCCCGATTCCGAAGTCCCATCCGTGTAACCAACCATAAGAATTACCAACCACTAACCAACAAAGTAACAAGCTCTAAATTTGCGGTGCACGAGGCTAATCATTACTACGTTGCACAGTGGCCGGCACAATACGACTTCTGTAAAAAATGAAACCCAGTATCGCCCATGTGTAAAAGAATTGTTTAAACTAGGTGTACCCCAGCGTAACGTACGCAGGTCTAGCTGGTTCCCGCATGTGCGAGCGACAAACTTTACTTGGCAGCATGAATTGAAAAGGGCCGCCGAGGCCAACCCCCCCCCCCCTCTCTGCTCTTGCACCCTTGCAACCCTGTTTTGTTTTCTTAAGGAAATAAATCACTTTTTCAGTGTAAGGACACTCGGTTAAATATTAAAAACGTGTAAAAATACACAGATGGAATACACGCCGCCTTCGGGGATAAACGCATGAGACAGCAAAGCATCCCCCTGTATTGTTGCAAACGGTGCATCAAACACCACCCGTGCGCTCAAGAACATATTGTTTTTAAGAAATGGCCTGGCAATTCTAGTGTCTAGTAAGCACGCTTACCTGACTGGCTTGTTGCGTTCTAAGTATAATGGCAACGACCGCATGTATAGTGTGAGCAAAACTATCGATCTTTCCCACAAACAAAAAGGCCATTCTGTTAACCAGAAAAAAAAAGAAAGGGAGGAAAAAAAAAAACACGAAACAGGAACAAATTCACGAATACAGGGCGTAATTACTCGACGGTATCGTATTTCTCCGACAAGCATTTAACTCCACACTCTTCGGCGCGAAAGCTTGCGTGATAACGCTCGAGACTCGGGTATAGACGGCGGCTACAAATTTGTGAGCGAGGCAGCTATAGCTA
>JAHWFP010181272.1:0-15262 GCA_023313725.1 Lithobius niger | reverse complement strand
AAAATCTGGATGAGAAGCGGATGCCGCTGATGTGTTAGGGTTCCCGTTTGGGGGGGGGGGGGGGCTGGAACGGTAGAAGACCGAAAGGTGAACGGAAAGGGGTGTAGGTGCTAGTAGGCCTAACATACGAAAAGGGGCGAGATTGAGTTTTGGTGTCGCATACCCGTTTCGACGAAGCACACAGCATCGATTTCTTAAGGGGGTTGAACCCTCCTTATAGCGACCAGTTCCCTAAAATGTTACATGTACGCAGCTTCTTAATAGTGAGGTAGCTATAAGGTAAACTCGGCGCACGCAAAACAGTCCACTTCTCCTCCCCCACTCCCTCTCCCCCCTACTGTAATAAAAGGCAAAAGAAGGGAAGGGCAGAAAAAAAAAAAGCACTCCGTTTTTTATTTATTTATTTTTTGTTGGGGAAAATGCGATTTTCTTCTTTACGGAGTTTCCTCGAAAAACAAAGCTAACCCCATTTCCCTCTCGTTTTTTTCTCAAAACAAAGAGAAAAAAGTATCCTTTAAAAAAAAAATCGGCTTTTTCGTGTGTGCTCCTTCTTATTCCTGCCTGTATAGAAAGCAGCATATGAGGAAATGTAAAAAAAAAATCTACTTTACAAAATATGAAAGTTGAATGCCTGCTAGGGAATCTCGCACCGATATTCGACGATGAAATGCAACTCGTAAGTTTCCTACAGCTGCAGAATGAATCAGCGAAAATATGATTAGTTGGTGTTTGTTGGGGTCTGTGTGTTATTGGGAAGTGTGAACGACGGAAAGGTCTAATATGGCGTTTTACAATCATACTAAAAAAAAATCATAGTTTTCTGATTCGACTAAAGTCTTTACACATTGCCGAGAATTACACATTGCCAATAAGTAGAACGCAATCTTTACACATTGCCAAGAAGTAGAACCCAGTCCTTACACACTGTCCAGAAGTAGAACCCAGTCAATACACATTGTCTGGTCTTTACACATTGGGTAGAACTTGAACGTTGTCTTTACACACTGCCGAGAAGTAAAATGCTGGCTTTACACATTGCCAAGAAGGAGAATGCAGTGTTTACACATTGTCAAGTAGTAAACTGCAGGCTTTAATCCACTGCCAAGAAGTAGAAAGCAGTCTTTACATATTGCCAAGAAGCAGAAACCCAGTCCCAGTCCCAGTCTTTATGCATTGCCAATACTGCCGGGAACTAGAACCCAGTCTTTATGCATTGCCGATATTACCGAGAAGTAGAACTCAGTCATTAAACATTGCCAAGAAGTAGAACTCAGTCATTAAACATTGCCGAGAAGTAGAACTCGGTCATTAAACATTGCCGAGAAGTAGAACTCAGTCATTAAACGCGCTGAGAAGTATAGTGCTCTGTCTGTATGAATTGCTGATACGGCCGAGAAGTAAAACCCTGTCTTTCTGCCTGCCGATCTAAACAAAAAGTTCAACACAGTCTTTGCCCATTGCCTAGAAGTAGAACTCGATCTTCACACATTACCGAGAACAAAAACTCAGCCTTTACACATTACCAGGAAGTAGAACACTGGCTTTAATTACTGCTGACAAGTATAATCCAGTCTTTACAAACTGCCGAGAAGTAGAACCCATCACTCTTCACCCATTGCCGAGACAGTCTTTACAAACTGCCGAGAGTAAAACCCAATCTCTACACATTCCAAGAAATAGAACCCAGTATTCACACATTGTTGAGAAGTATAGAAACCAGTCTTTACAAATTGCCAGGATATAGAACCCAGTTTTTAAGGATTGCCCAGAAGTAGAACCGTAACTCTTTTCACATTGCCGAGACAGTCTTTTGCACTGGCTAGGCTCGGAACCCTGTCTTTACACATTGCCAAGAAGTAGAAACGGCCGATAAGTAAAACCCAGTATTTGCACACTTCCGATAAGTACAACCCAGTCTTAACGCAGCCAAGAAGTAGACTCCCGTCCTTACACACCTCCCAGAAGTAGAAAACTAACAGTAGAGATGACAATAACCATATAACTTACTAGGTGATTAAATTAAACAAGTTTGATTGATTGGCTAATTTCAATTGCAATAACATATGGCAATTGATTTTTTTTCCTTTCTTTAATCAATCATTTTGACGTTTAGCACGAAACTCCACGCAGTTTCGAGCTGCTTGTTCCAACAGGGACTTAAAAATATTGAATTGCGTGTTTTAAAGTATGCGGTATTCGGTGAGAGAATATTTCAACATGGTCCACAACGGTGTAGCCAAGGGTGTGCAAGTTGTACACCCTGCACACCTTGCCTTTTCTGTGATGCCCAAACATAATATGCACACCTGCCCCAGTTACCTCCAAATGCCACTGTCCACAACCTTGGGGGATGATGGTTTCTAACTCTGGAATATGCGTATTTTTCAGTTAAAAGATAGTTACTGATAGCACACCAAAATTCCTAAACCAATAACAATTTTCTGTCAGTTGAAGTCGGTTTCTGCTCATTCTAAAATGAAGATAAGGAATGTGTTAAGGTGAAACTTTTTTAACTTATCAATTTCCAATACGTTACAGTAAGTCACTGTAGCAGTCAGGTTAAGCAACTTATTCCTTTGCGCAGACTTAATGTATTTTCAAAAAATACTCTGACAGAACATCTGTAAAACGAAACCAATTTAAAAGTAAAAAAAAAAACCTGAACATACCTAGGTTTCTCGAAGGATAAAAACTGTACAATCCAGTATACACTGCTTCAATCAAGACGAACTGTATCTGCGGGCGCATGTGCACATTCACAGCGAATGGTGGCACAATGGGAAAGCGTTGCCTCCCTTAAAGAGAAACGAAGGTTAAATAAATCTGTTTAAAACAACGCATTCCAATCGCAGTTCATAAAGAATCATGTCGGAGGCGAGAACCCAACCATAACTTAATGAGCCCGCTTTACGCCCGTAACCATTAGCTCAAACCATAACAACAGAATGCGACACGATTTGCGGTTTTAAAACCTGTGGTTCCTCCAAATTGTCAATGGACACTGTCCAGGGGTCAAGGAAGAGACGGGTGGTGAGGGAAGGGTTAGGTTGCTCTCTTTAACTAAAATGCATGCTCAACGATTAAGGGTGGAGTGGAGGGGAAGTTGGGGAAGAGGGATGGAGGGACATGAATTAGAAGGGGGAATGTGCTGCCACCACACCCGCCGTTCTCGCTCTCTTTCTCTCGAGCTCCACGCCTCGCCATAACTGTTTTGAGAAATTTAATTAAGCGATAATAATTAGAAAAGTAGCAAGGAAACAATTTAGATTTAGTGTCTAATATAGCTGCCTAAGTATCGGCTTTCGTAATAATGCCCGTGGAGCGTGTGCGTGTGGCCTTAACCGAAAGATGGACATGCACAACAAGGTATACGAGGAAGCATTAAGGATAATGTTCTCTCAGTTCTGGCCGTTTAGCGGTCTGGTTCGGATCAAGTGATGGTTTTTTGAATTCCAGTTGAAAGGATAACCAAACACCCAAAACGGCTTTGAAAACTTGGCTCAGAATGTCTACAAAATATGGGGATTTCTGTTTTATTCTTGTGTTATACCTCGATTGATTCACATTGTTTTAAACATTGTTATTATGCAACCATGCCAAACTGAACATTAAATCAATCCGTGCGTTTGCAAGGAAGTAAATGCAGTACTGTACTAATCATATGAAGAAAAAGGTGACTGCTGTCCTCAAAATGTAGCGAAAGACAGCAAAAAGAAAAAAAGAAATGGACCAGAAAACTAAATTGGTGTTTCCATCTCGCAATTACTACCAAAAAAAAATTGATTTCGTCAATTTGGACCAAAAAAATCTCATATCTACCCCAAAACAAAACTTTTTAAGGATTCCTGCCAAGCTTTTCGGCAGAGTAAAGTCGTGATATCAAACACCAACCTCTTTCGCAAGGCTAATCTCACCGACTAAGACTTCAAACGTTAAGTGAAATAAATGAAAATTGCTCAGTAAGCAATTTTCAGATATTTCATTTAACCTTCGAACTTTACTCGGTGGGTTTAGCTTTGCGAAAGAGCTTGGAATTTCATTTCACGACTTCACACAGCCAAAAACTTTGGCGGGAATCCTTAACAAGTTTTGTTTTGGGGTAGATACAATATACTCATAAATACTCAAGACTTGAAGTGATCCTTACACCAACGATCAAAGTCAGGAGAAAATTAGATTTTTTTCCCATAATTCGTATTTTGTCACGAATTTTGCTATTGCTATCTAGTAATTATTCATGTTTAAATGCCTAACTTGGCAAGAGTTATCTTTGCAAAATAAGTGCGTGAAAGATGCACTGGTCCATTATACAGAAGTCAACCAAGACGTTGCACTACAGCCACACGTACGTCTGGTTCTCCACGAGTGGTTCTGAATCCCACTTCTGACACCACCCTAGACCCCACGCATAGGGTACACTCAGAAATAGCTTAGACTTAAAAGTGATACCGATACCAAACATGCAACTAAACGGAAAATTATATTTATTATATATAATTCATATAATGTCAGGATATGGGCCGCAAATGTAAATGCACCTGTAATATACTTGTACGCGTTTGCAATGTTATCTAGTAATTATTCATACAGAAAGTATAAATACGTAACTTGGCAAGAGTGACTACAGCAGAATAAGACAGCACTAAAGATATGCTGGGCTGTTACGCAGCTGTCAGTGCGGGGAAAATTCTACAAGTAAAGCGCCCTATGCCTAGAATGTTGTATAAGTATGTCGAGATAGGGCAAGAGGGGCTGAATAATAGTGGGTACAACATTTGCACCGGTAAAAAGCACCGTGTAAAAAGCACAGGTCGCAGAGTTTTTTGACCGCGACGACCACTGACCGCACAAACTGGTCGCCCAGTGCGCGGGGCCCTTATTGTGGTAACACATTTTCCCTACTTTTCAAGGAGTATGATTTTTTCTGTTGTTTTTTTCCGTTAAACAATGGGGCGTGAAATATATTTATTACATTCTGTTAAGTGTATGTAAATAAATGTTGTTAACGCTCCCTCTTTTTCCAGTGGTATAAGGTGGAATTAGGGAAAAAGACTGCCAAGCATGCAGCCAAGGAAGCTATGCAGTGAAGTCGACACAACTACAGGGGGGGGGGGGTAAGCTGAGTTGCTAAATGCATCAGTGTGTTGCTGTTATGTCACGAATCCTACAGTGAAACCGACTCGCTTGTGATTTTCATCCATGTAAACAACTCCTAAAGTAAATCCCAATCGCTGCAGTTTTTAACCACATAAACGAACTCTAAAGTGAACCTAAATCTCTTGTGATTTTTGTCCATGTCAACAAACCCTAAAGTAAAACCAGACCCGCTTGCGGTTTTTATCAATGTAAAACGAATCCTAAAATGAAACCTAATCATTTGCAGTTTTTATTCGTATAAACAAATTATACAGTAAGACCTAATCACTCGCAGCGCTTTACTAAAGTAAAAGAATCATAAAGTAAAACCTAATGGCACTGTGCTTTTAGCAGGGGCAAGCAGGCCTGATGGTTAGCACGGTTGTCTCACATGCCGAAGGTCCTGGGATCGAACCCGACCTAGCAACCAAGGCATTTTCAGAAAGAAAATGTCCCTATGATGGCTCGTGCTCAAATCAACTGTGGCATGTAAAAGATCCTAAGAAGATCCGATTGGAATGTTCAACAGTAACCCAACTCATGTTTCGTGGCCCAGTCACCTAATGACCCAGTGACGCATTATGACCTAGCGACCCAGTCTGACCCAGTGACCTGAATTTGTGGTTTTAGGACTTTTCAAAAAATTCAAAACTTTGTACGAACCCTGTGAGCTGAGCACTCAGAAACTATGGCTGTATTCTGGATAGGGTTATGCTGTTAACCGAAATTCGTTTTCGATCCCGGTTATTTGAAAAAGCTAATAAATAGAAGTTTCTATCAGTTTCCAAAAAACCGTGAAAAGATGTTAACCGAAAAAGTTGATCTTATGTTTAAAACAACACAAGTAGGTTCTAACTTAAAAGCCTAACTAAACTGTAAGTTCTAACCTAACTTCGTTCTAACTTAAAATCACAATTATTGCTCTGCTGAGAGATGCTATAATACAAGAGTTTTCCATTCCATTGTGTTGTAAAATTTAATTTAATTAACTAGCTGAGTGGGGATTCCACTTCTCCCGAAATGGAGTTCTGATTCCTTTAGTGTTGCCGAGTTGGGGTTCCCCTTGCAGCACACTGGGTCATTCGGGGTCAGTGGGTCACGCTGGGTCACAAGACCACACTGGGTCACTTTATGTAATGACCCAGTGACCCTGCTAAAAAATGTGACCCAGTTGGCCCAGTGACCCAGTCCAACACTGCTATGGAAATTGTTCCCCTTCCCTTCTGGAAATACGACATCAGCTGAAAGAGCATGAAATCTCCAGAAAACGTGACGCCAGGGCCGTCCTTAAGAAAAAAGTGACGAATTGGCCAAGTTTGCATGGTACAGGTTAACCCTTTTATGCCCATGCCAAACTGGCTTTTGGGTCGGTCGCGGGATTCGATCCGGCATTCACTTGGTTTGCAGACGAGGACGCTGACCACTGGGCTGTTGCTGCTCGCTTTACTCGGGGTCCCCGGGGACCCCTCGTAAAGCTCGCGTTGCGCGTTGGGACTTAGTTTTTTGCCGTTCAGTACCCGTCCATTTAAAGGGACGCCAGACTGTAAAGGGTTATTGTCACTTGAAGTGGGAAGGAGAAAAAGAGTTATTAACCCTTTAATGCCCATGCCAAACTGGCTATTTTTTTTTTAAGTCCCATATGATAGTTGGGTCGGTGAAAGTCGGACTGAGAATTTGTAGCTCTCGAAATAAGCAGTGAGATAGACCGTTTGTTTATCTGATATCAATCGCGATATTAAATATTACTGTGCAGCTTTCTAACCAACAACAGCAATCGTTAATCGCATTCTCTGCAGTTGTCGTGGACCATAAGATCTCGGGGGAGGGGGGGGGTATAGCCTTTAAACTTCCGGTCCCCCTAGACCTAAGAGAAGATCTTGGCTGGAGCCCCTTCAAAATTCGGAGACCGCGTAAAACCACCAACTCAATCACGACTTTGTAATGTGTATAGAGGTGTGACGCTCACTTTCAAGTAGCGTGCAGGCCGCGTCATCAAAAATCGTATAAAAACCTCCTGCTAGCTGCGCTGAAAGCACACCAACTCGTAGCATTGATTAGTGTGTTAGCGGCACGGACAAAAACGTGGTAAACTTCTCATTATTAGATTTCCCGGTGTTGCAGCACTAAACAACCATTATTTTACAGTAACGGCGACTATCCTTGAAGTCTTCGGACAATTTATTGCTACGTCAAAGGATCGTTTAATACATTTTTTTAACGACAATAAAGTGCAATAAACACGTCCCTTTGTTTTTCGTCTGTTTGAATTTCATGAAATTAATTCGTCAAAATTTATGAGTCTTTGTTTCGACGTCGAGTCGACGAAGAGGTAGCATCGAGCATTATTGTTAAACTTTAATAATCCATTGCAATGTACAGTGTTTCAATTTTAAAATCGACGTATCAAGTGTCACGAGTTCCTTTCACAGTTCAGTCCACATGCTAGAGCAGTGCTTTTATGTTGTGCTTGCATTGCGACTGGTGGCAGAAACGGAGGCAAAGTCGATGGGGGAGGGGGGGGGCGTTTGAGGCTTAATGGCGCGTCGACAGCTAAGTCATTAGCGCCAACCTCAGTCACAATACAGTGGTGCGGGTTACCAAGCCTGTGTAAGATATTAGGAAACAGTGACCCAACCAATCCCACGTCTACAATACTTAAGAGTTGAACATTTTTACAAATTTCGAAGTACGTATTAACGGATTTCACCGTTGGCAAATTCGAAATCGTGGTGTTGTCTAGAGAATTTAGAGCGATGACATTTAAAAAGCAACGGGATCACGCTTTCCCAATTTGTCAACAGCTCAATATCCTGCCCATTCGCCACCTTTATGTGTTCAGAACTTTGTTAAAATTTTAGGAAAAAAGGTTCTCATCTTTCCACTCGCCTTGTCACGAATTATCAAACTAGGAATGAATCACTTTTTTTACGTTATGCAACCAAATGTTTATAAAGAATGACTACACAAATGTAAGATGTACCTTGGCAGCAAATTTTACAATACCCTGCCTGTTAACATCAATGGAATTACTAACCTGCACACGTTTCAGAAACATTTGTTTGGGTGGTTGATTAACTTGAACAAAAATAGTCTAGAAAGCCTGTTTAGCATTGTGAGCTGAACGTAACATTACCTTTCTTACAAACTTTGATGTTTTGCAGCTTTCTGTGTTTTCTTTATTTCTTATTTTTTGGTTCTGCAATTTTTTTTAAGTATTTGACTAAATTTTGTTTGTTTTTCTTTAATCGAGTATTCTTTGAGATTGATTTATATATTTCACTCCTCTTTGTATTCTGCTTTTTATCTCCCTTTTCAGAAATTTGCTGTGTTTGTGTATATTTATCTCGATTTTTTTTTTTTTTTTATTTCGATGTTTTAGTTTTGGTGCCTAGCCTTTGATTTTGTTTGCAAAAGTGACAGTTTTATTGTTTTTCTTTATCTTCTGCTCTCAAACCACACGCGAGCAACATATCCTGTGGAATGAGTGGTTGCTTTGGTGCTTAATTTTATGATATTTGTGTCGGTGGAATAAACTTACTTACTTACTTACTATTGTGCGCGCAGCGTAACTTGAGTCCTGCAGGTATTTTATGAGCGGCTACATTTTCCTAGAGGGAGCGGCTTTAATCGACGGCCGCCATTGTTTCTGTAACCATCTAGGATATCAACAAGGTGCTCTGCTATCGAAAACGTACAATCGATTATCTGTATTCGTTCTGGGGCGAACTCAAGATAGGCCGCGGACACTATAGTTAGGACTCTGTGTACGGGTTAAAATTTCTGCTCGATAGAAAGGCTTCAATGTGATGTGCGTTGTGATGCTTCGCACGCCACTACCGCTACCAAAAGTTACTACCCATTTTCATCTAATTACTTGGCATTTTAAACAGAGTTATTAGCCGGCATGAACGATGGCCGTCTCGCTGGCATACAAAACGCGCGAGCGTGCGCTATTGTGTCAGAAACAACGGGATGAACGGAGAGACAGACCGACGGGCAGATATGTCAGGCACGCAGAAATTCGTTATTTACGACAACGCACAAGCTTTTATGCGTTCACGCAACAGCCCAACTAATAATGGTTTTCATCAAGGAGCCCGTAAAACTATTGCAACTACGCGTTTAATGTTTGTTTATTTTTATGCCTCTATACCTTCCAAACCGAGAGACAGTTTTACCAGCACTGCTCTACGTTGTTAATAATGGGTTTACAATAGAGTAATGGATGTGAAAGTTTGGGGAGGAGGAGGGAGGGATGGTTTAGGGAGATACATATTACCTTTTTGCGTTAATTTCGCAATTACGCGAATAATTTACGACTATTATGTTTAATGAGTGAATAAGTAAAAGAAAATCATTAATATTGTCGAATAAGGTTCGTTAATTCATAAAAACAATGGGCACTTACAAGTTAACATTGCCATCATAACCATTTTTATGTCGATCTATCTTGGTTTTGGGTGTAAACCTTTTTAATATCTGCATATTGAATTACAAACAAAAACGTCAAGTGTGCCGTAAAAAAGGTGTTATATGATTGAATTTTCACTTGTTAAAATGTACACGGATGAAAATTGATCATTTTTAATTGAAATAATCAAATGTGCAATTGAGAAAATTGCATCTGTTCAAGTGCTACTGTGCTTTACGTTTTAAATATATGATTCGTAAAGCACAACAGCACTTACACAGATGCAATTTTCTCAATTGCACATTTGATTATTTCAATTAAAAATCATCAATTTTTATCCGTGTACATTTTAACAAGTGAAAAATCAATCATATAACCCCTTTTTTACGGCACACTTGACGTTTTTGTTTGTAATCCGTGTACCTTGTTTACGACATAACACGTGCTCGAAGAATGAATCTGGAGTTTGCCGAGTGGCATTGTTCCCTAAATACAATGGTTAAAACAGTGTAAAACAATCAAAATGATCGTTTAGGGTCCCGTAACTCCGGAATGGATGGACCAATCGAAAAAGTAGTCCCTGTAAGGTTGCAGCCCAGGAAAATTTCTGGCTCAGATCATGTTTCAGATTTTAGGTAAGTGCAGTAGTTTTTTTCTGAAACCGTGTCAGCCAAGAACAAGAACAACAACAACAACAGCAAGTGAACAGTTTTTAGATTTACGTGTGGCCCGCTACGTTTACTCTTGCACGGAGTTGTATAAAAGTTGGTGTAAAGTTGGGAAAAGTTGCTATCTACTATCTGGCCAAGTTTCGTCGAAATGTATTGAGTAGAAACGGAGAAATTAATAGTTTTAGTTTTGCTGGAAAGAGGACTTCAATCATGTATATGTATGATACAAATAATACAAAACAAAATAGCCGTCAAGACTGATAAGATAGCCTATTTTTGTATACATCAGTGGTAACACGGTTACCTATTATCTACAAAGGCATGACGCTCGCTTTGGAACAGCAAGCGAGCCACATCATCCAAACTTTTCAAAACCTGCCGCCAGGCGTGTTGAGAGCACCCTCTTAGAAACTGTACCTCATAGCGTTGATTAGTGTTAGCAGCACGACCAAATCATAGTATTCGTTACATTATTATAATTCCCGTGGTTGCAGCATTAAACGAACATTATTTAAGGACAATGGCCAAAAACCGTGGGCACTACAAAACAATATCACCCCTTGGCATTGTTTTATAATGCTGCGAGGTTTTCGGTTGTTATCCAATATCCATTGAGCCTACAATAGAACAACACGAGCGCCGCTACGTCCACTCTTATTGTTGAAGGGGAATTTCATCTAACAATACACACGCATGAGCGCCAATTCGCACCAAGATTTCAACAAACACGAGGCATAATACCAACAATACAATGCTGAATTATGCCGCCCTTTGTCGCCAACAATGGTTAAACAATGCTTTAACGATTGTTGAACATATTGCCCCCGTTTTGCGGGCATTATACGTGAAAGATCGTTTAAAACTTTTTTAATGAGAACACAAAATGCCGTAGCGCAATATATAGTACAATAAACACGTACGTTGGTGCTTCGTCTGTTTGAATTTTAACTAAATTTAGCCTCCTGAGCCTTTATTTCGGATGGCTAGTGCAAAAAGAGGTAGGTAGCATTAAGCCATTGTTGTTAACTTTAACAATTAACCGTCAATACAATGTTTCGCGTTTAAAGTGCATATCTCTCATAATGAGTCACTCCCTCAATTCAACTTACTCAGCTACTACAGCAGTCCTGTTTATAGTGTGCTCGCAGCGCGAACTGGTGGCAGAATCGGCGTTAAAGTGGATAACGCGTCGACTCTGTGGTCAAACTTTCATAGTTATTAGAAACCATGGTGGTGAACAACCAGTCACTGATTGACGTGACGTGCGATCTGTTAGGTGTCATTTTGAAAAAAAAAAATTTATGGCACAGTAGGCTGATGTAGAAACGTACCTCCTGACCGGTAAATTAGTGCCACAAGTACATGGGAGACACAACCCATACACATTTTCGACAATTTATTGATGTCTTAATTTGTTCACTAATTTAAAACATAAAATCACACTACAAACAGTCCAACTATGTGTACGCTCAACTAATGATCCACCATAGGGTAGATTAGTAGGTAGTGACGCTTTTCTGAAAACGTGTTTAAATAATAACACCTGCTTCCGCGAACGGCACCAGAAGGCAGCACTTGTCTGGTTCTCGTAGGAGGCGAAACTTGAAATAAAAAATGGCTGCATCGTCGCCATGGTAACCATAATAATAGCGACAATGCCTACGGAAACTGACGTGCGTGGGCAACATCCGAAGTTGAAGAATTTATTCTGTGTTCGATTCAAACTGTATACAGTTCGTTACACTAAGCCTAAACTACGGAAGAAGCTTCAGCGCGAACGGGCGACGAGCAACGCTTCTCGGACGTTTTCGGGACACAAAACCACGCGTTATACTTAGCTCCACTCGTAACGACAACTCGTTTTAAACTTAAACGCTGGATTAAAAAAAATATATCTTGCTCACCCAGTTGTGAACTTTCTTTAAAATTATTTTAATGTCCTCATCTGAATTTTAAATTTTAAGAGATTAATTTTGCATTCTCATCGTGATCAATTTGTTTTAGTGACGCTAAATAATTTTGATCCCCATGATGCTTTGCGCTTCCTGTTACTTGACGACAGCGCCTTCTGGCGGCAAATTGCTGAAGGCAGGTACTTCTTTCGTCCAAAAATGTTTAGCGTTGTTAGAGAAAGATACTACCTACACATACACATTCTTCTACCCTGATCCACCAGTTGGCAATCCAAGATGGTGGATCGTCAGTTGAGCGTCCACATAGTTGGACTGTTTGTAGTGTGGTTTTGTGTTTTAAATTAGTGAACAAGATAGCAATAAATTGCCGAAAATGTTTATACGTTGTGTCTCCCATGTACTTGCGTCAACTAACGCACCGGTCAGGACGTACATTTCTACATTCTGTTAGGTGTATTTTTACGGGCTTAGTCTTTTTAGTTGTTTTATAATAATTCTTGATCAATTGAGAGTAAAAAAACCCTGGAACCTCTATAGCCTAATTTTAATAGCTTACGAACTTATATCTGGAAGTACGACGTACAATTCTTGTTGAAGGCTTTAAATAAATTCAACATGGAGGGTTCAAGAGTCATGGTGGAGACAGACGGACAGAGATACCAGAACAGGAACTCTGCACTGATTCATATACAAAAAAAGAAAATATCACAAAAAACATACGTTGTGTTTTTTACTTAAATTCTCCCACATTCTGACCCAACCGAGTTCTAAACTGTTAATAACAGTCAGCAGGCACGTGCGTCAGGTCTTTTTCAATGCCGAGCCCGAGACCACTGAAACTCTACATAACAAGTTGTTTGAACTCAAGACTACTACTTTTAAGAGAGACCCAAACAATCACGAGGCGAATTATTGCTACCATGCTTGATTCGGTTTGATTTATTGTGCCGGAAAAGCCTTACAAGCTACGCACTCAGTACTAGTCTACTTAACCTACCTTAACCTGCCTTAACCTAAAAACCTTGCAAAGTGGTTGGCAACAATGAGAATCTAACAATCGCTTTAACGACCACTTTAAACTTGCGACGCACGTAGCTTATCATTACTACGTTGCAACGTCACCGGTTAGACATGCGTTAATGAAAACAAAACCCTGAACGGAGGAGGGGAGAGGGGTGGAGAGGATTGGCGGAAAGGAGAAGTGTTACACAAACAAAAATCGACTGATGCAGTGAACGATCAGGCAGCAACGAGCAAATACTGGGAAACAACCACGGGTCAAACAAATCCCCGGGCAAAGCCGGGTACAATGCTAGTAAATATTTATTTATAAATAAAACCCTCCGATGCATTGTCAGCGATTTACGTTCTGCCTCTCTCTCAGAAAAAAATGCTAAACCCTCCGGCTAAAGGTTTCAACTGTCTTCTACAAAAGCGCACTTATTTATATACCATAGAAATATTCAAATGTTAGTGCCTGGAGGTCAGATCTAGAAAAGAGTCTGAGCTGCATCGGGCTTGGGAACGCTGATTGAGTGAGCAAAGCGAACGAAAATCAGCGTTCTTAGCCAGTATGCGCAAAAATCTGATTGGTTGGTGTTCCATTTTTTGGTGGATTTCCATTTTTTGGTCGATATCCATTAGTTGGTGGGTTTCCATCTAACATCCCCGTAATAAACTGGTTCAACTAGTTTGACAAAGGTTGCATGGAAAAAGTACAAAGTTAACATTTAAAATACGCAATGCGAAAAAGAGTGCAAAGTGCACTCTGGCTCGCTGTCAAAAGAGGGGAAAGTTTTGTGCTTCAATTTTACAGCAAAAAGTTACCAATGGAAAAAGCCTCTGGAAAAGTGCCCGAAACTTCTAGGCTACTTCTGCGCATGTGCTGAAGGCAGTTAGCTTCCTTTTAAAGTCTGACAATGCCAACTGCTCCTGAAGTCACAAAAATGCACTTGGATTCACATAATATGCCGATGTTCAAAAATGAACATACCTATACAATGCCGCCATATTTTATGATTCTTCACGTTTCTTTTCCCCAAAAGTGCGCTTTATTGGCTTGATCTCCTCCTGCCCCGTTACCTCACTGTTTCTCACGGCAGGATTAACCTATAGTGGAACAACCAAAATAGTGTCAGACAAATTTACTAGACGAAGTGCTACGCACGGGTGGTGTTAGATGGAAACCCACCAACTAATAGAAACCCACCAAAAAATGGAAACCCGACCAATCAGAATTTTGCGGATACTGACTAACCAACTTTGATTTTCGTTTGCTTCGCTCACTCAATCAGCGATCCCAAGCCTGACACAGCCCGGACTTCCTTTTCGCACCACGTCTGGAAGCACTGACGTGCTACGGGGAAATAAATAAATACGGTTTTGTAGAACAAAGTTGAAACCTGTAGCCCCCCCCCCCTGTTTTTTTTTACTGGAAGAGGCAGGAAGTAAATCGCCGACAACACCTCATACGGTTTTGTTTTCATTTACAGAGGTCTTATTGTTGCCGGCCACCTTGCGTGGCCTGTTCCTTTACTAATATTGTCTACCCTTCTTTTTATTTTTCGCCCGACGTCCAGGATTTATGTGGATTATGTTGACGTATATCCAAAGTAACGTCCAAATGACTGGTTGGCGAGACACCTATGTAGAGTTTATTTGACATTATCTTATATGAATAATCTACACTGGTGTGTGTTAACATGCTGCAGAAAATATCCACCCACACAAACTGTCAACGTTTCCTGCCATTTACGCCGTTCGCCTCACCTTCATAGACTGAGTTACTCTCAAACCATATCTTTCATCTGAGAGTTTACAGTCGACTTTAAAATTCGCTCACAATCTTTTCTCTTATTCTTCCCTATACATCTATTAAATCCTTTAAAGCCTTTTTTTTTAAAGTTTTTTTTTTGCAAAAATGCACACAACAACCTATCATTCCACTCATGTACTGTATCCTTCAATCTTCATCCTCATGATGCGACTTCATGATTCTCTCTCTATTCAATACTTTTTTTTCTTTCTTTTTTTTGCATTATCATCTATCTGCAAACTTTTTTCTAACCTTAGTTTTCTCTTCCGAAACGCAGTCGGGGGTTAAAAAAAACCGGATTCCCTTTAAGATTTAC
>JAHWFP010181271.1:175724-192746 GCA_023313725.1 Lithobius niger | reverse complement strand
ATAGCACAGAGCCGATAATAGCACAGAGCCGATAATAGCACAGAGCCAATTACAGCACAAAGTCGGTAATAGCACAGAGCCGATAATAGCACAGAGCCGATAATAGCACAGAGCCGATAATAGCACAGAGCCGATAATAGCACAGAGCCGATAATAGCACAGAGCCGATAACAGCACAAAGTCGATAATAGCACAGAGCCGATAATAGCACCGAGTAGATAATAGCACAGAGCCCATAATAGGTTTAAAGATGACGCCACCAGCTAGGGTGGACTCTATCGTCAGTCCACCCCTGATTGGTCTTCCACTGGCTCTCTACCTACTGTATTATTCTTTAGAAGAAATAACGGAATGTGAGGATTAGTCCATCTTTACACGTCTGATAAGTGGGAGGATGGGAGTTAGTGGGAAAATCAATACTAGCAGTGGGGAATAAACTATTGATCTATACTGGTGCTTTATGGTGTTGATAGATACTTAGGTTAAAGCAACATACCGCCTGCCTTATAACCTTCCGCCTGCGTTATAACAGGTACGCGTCGATTGCATCCACGCATTTACCATAGTCAAGGTTAACTGAGACAGTACCTTCGTTCCTCGCAGCGAAAAACGAAGTTACTATCTCAGTTGGCATTGCGCCTAATAGAAAAGCCAGCGTGAACGCATTAATTGTGTCGTCACAAACCGGAATGATTCTCGTATTTTAAAATCACAATTTATAATTTTCTAGACTAGTGTTATAATTTTGCTTCGGCGATTCAATGGAATAATTAATTTTAATTTTTACTGCATTAGTCTTTTAGAATTTTGATCTCCTAGTAATTGTTAGCAAACGATTAACATTTGTACTGCGCACACACAGATAAAACTTCCAAGGTCATTGTAGGCGCACGAAGGATCATGTAGGAACGGGTCGTTCTTACATATAGTTAACAATATTCAATACAAAATCTCCTAGACGCCACATTTTAAAACCGGTTTTTAGCAAGGGAAAGACTAACGGTAAGTAAATATAGAACTTTGGGGCCGTACTTGATGTGGAGGATCGAGAAAAATGGCGCTGGGAGGTATATCTCTTTAAGTAAACGAAGTACCACAATGTAGCCAACATTGTGAAAGCTAACAATGACAAGTGAACAGCAATTATGACGAAAACATTTACGTAGCATGGTAAGTCGAGGAATTGATCCTGGATGTTTGGAGTAGGCTTTGGAATTGAGCCAGACAGTAAAGCATCGAACAGAACAAACCAAACGCACCACTGTTGGTGAAAGTTCAGCTCATTCCCTACTATAGCCGTGTTGATGTGGCTTGCTTACGTCAACCATCGGCAGCGATGAATCTGTTTCCGGCAAAACTTTTATCTCGAGCATGCTGAAAAGCTCCACCACTGGCAATCACCCGCAACCACCTCCCCGAGATGGTTTGCAATTTAGCATTGCTCGCGCCTGGTCACATCCATTATCCTATCCTGGTCAAATCCATTAGCCACGTCTGGTCACATTAAAGGTATGACGTAACGACTGCTCTGTTGAGCTTGTTGGTTTTGCTGAGGCGTGATTGCAGTTTCGGAAGGTACTAAACGGCTGACGCAACGTTACTGCACACGAGCGATGTCAAGTTTGGAGCCAAACTGTATCTATTAGTGGTGCGTTCTGTTCGCACTGTTCGGTGCTTTAGGAAGGTACTGAGGGTCTTTGCAGTGGGTTGTAACGGCTATTCACATACAGTAAGACGCAACACGAGCCAACAACTCGTACACCTTGCCGTTACATAAGCTGCACCGAATTGCACCTGCTAGCCAGTCGCGTGACGTAAAGCCTTAGGCAAGTTCCTTTGTTCTCGACTTGTATAAATACGGATGCCAGGACAGCAGATGGGCAGTTGGTATAGGGGAGACAACTCGAAAGGTTGCTCTCTCTTGACTCTGCTAGGGCTAAACCAAGCTGCAACTTGAGTTTAGTGCCTAATATCATGCTAATATGAATTACTCTGTGTATAGTCCACTAGCTGTGCAGGAAGGGGTGAAATGGAATTGAGTTTGATACCTCTCGTCTACTCCCTGAGTAGTACGTTAACATATTTTGGGGGCCTGTCCGGGATTACCTAAACCTTTGGGATAGGAAATTCATGCTTTTCAAACCTTCCGGATGGAAAGAAGCATGAAAAATCTCTGGTAGAAAACTTTGCTGCAAAAATTTTGGCATAGGACAAGTGCACATTGCCGATACGCGTGTTCAAGCGAGCCCAAACATGGTGACGAGTTCAACTTCGTTAGGGAAGCACTGTAAAGCTTGACAGTTAGCATCGGGAGATAGTTTAAAACGTCGTAAAGTATTTCGATTCTATGGTAAGTGAATGTGGAGAGTTTAGAACTAAGACAGAAGCCAGAAAGTGTGCAACGGCTGCTACTGGTGTGTCGTGTGGTTTTGCTGTGCGTCTCATGCAAGGTGCGTTAGGCCATAGATTAGAAAGTTAATTAGATATAGGGTCCCCTGTTAAAGGTATCCACCCCGCCAGATGTTGCGACCAGCGATCACACTTCCGGCATCAAGCACAAGCACGAGCCAGCATGGATCTTGGAGGCGCTAGCAGCCTTCGTGTACGTGTAAACTTTGCAGCTCAAATTTAATAAATATTCAACGCACGTTATTTATTGTTCATAAATAAAAGTTATTAGTAACAATGCCTACATTTTGTTGCGTTCCTCTATGCAAAAGATTAGGAAGGCATATGTTGTCTATGGAGAGCGGCTGGTATAGTTGGGGCACCCTAACTATGCACTTGTGAGGGGAAGAGGAAGATAAGGGTTACTAATAAGCTCTCATAACAATATGATTAAATAGGGGAGAGAGAAGAAGGGTGAGGTGGTCTGCAGTAGGGTGGAGAAGGAGGAAGTAATTAAAAGAAATAAAAAGGAAAAATGACTGGCAAATGAATGTTGAAGTAAAAATTTTTTTTTGTAAAATTTTGGCTGCTAAGTTTATTTTTTGCATACGCGAAAACAGTCATATAAATTGACCGAAAGATTTAAAATTTAAGACCGTATTTAACCGTATTACGAAAATCCATCGTAAATTTTTTACGTATAAAATTTACAATGTATTTTCGTAATACGGTTAAATATGGTCGTAAATTGTAAATCTTTATGTCAATTTATTTGTTTTCGCGCATGCAGGAATAAAATTTGCAGCCAAATTTACAAAAATAAATAAACTAGTAATTAACATCAACATTTCATTTACCAGTCATATTTACTTTTTATTTCCTTCATTTACTTCCTCCTTCTTCACCCTACTAGCGTTCACCTCATCCTTTTCCTTCCCCTATTTAAGCATATTGTTATGAAAGCTTAATAGCTACCCCTATCTTCCCCTCACAAGTGCATACTTTGGGTGCTCCAATTACAGTTACTGTGAAAAGCAGGTCGTCGAAAGTCGTTGTTAGCTTTGCGATGGTAAATCGTTTCGCACCTGGCAACAGTACGTACTGTAACTTAACAGTATTAATTTTTATTTCCTGAATAAGAAGGCTGAAACCTTTAAGTGGTAGTTGTTAATGGGTTGGGCAGGCTTCGAAAAATGAGTAGTTTCTCGGAGCATACAAAAGTAGAGGTTGACAAATAAGGATTGGGCTATAAGTTCGAATATTTCTTTTCCAAATTTGTTCCTTCCAATTTTTTTTTTATAACTAACCTAGAGCATTTTATTTACATTTTCGCCGTTTCGGATATTGATGTCTTTTTTTTTACCTTAAAAAAAACAACAATCTACGTAACGACAGAAACAGTTCTAAAAGCTATAAATAAATTTTGTGTAACATTATTAACACAGGACGCCCCCCCTCTAAACAAGACCTAAATAAGTTATGACTCCCCCCCCCCCCACCCCCCGGCGATAAATAATGTCCGGTCTTTAATGGCTGTTTCTTTCACGTCGGAAGATCGGAGATTGTTGGTTGGGATAAGAAACTAGGTATGTAAAGTTCTGTAAATACGAGGTGTAACGAACTCCGAAGGGGTTTAGTGATTAAACTCTATCTCAGCAGCATACTGGGAAAAAAAATTTGCCTAATGTCGAGACTCGAACCAAAACCAGTTTCTTCAGTTAGATCTACCGATCTGAGGACTCAGCTATCTTACCATGACGTACAGTGTGCGTACGTATTTATTTATACCTCTATTCCTCCAGATCTAGGGTACTACCTAAAAAGATGATAGTAACGTTAAATTACACATAATCAAAATACTCTTCAGGTAGGCTTATTTTCACCACTGTAACTTGAATTTTTGAACATCAAATGCGTAAAAAACTGCTTTGAAAACTGATGATGACGTCAACGACCAGACAAAGTTACTGTTCAGGCAAACTTAGATAGAAACTTAGGTGCAGAAATAAAAAGACTAAATATTTTGTAATCTGCAACACTACATAAAATACTGTAGTATATAGATCTTAAAACATATAGGTTTTGCTTCAACCGGTAGGACGCACGGAAAAAGAGTAAACCTTTTCAACGCGTTTCTCGCTTTCCTCTCTCAATCTTTCATTTGGCGCTACTCTTACCTACACAGGGCCTTACTTCAACAGGAGTAGGCTTAAAAACATGGAAACAAACCAAGCAATCGTACTGTACGTTTTGAATGATGTAGATGAAATGCAGACGTTCTGATGAATGTGATGAACGAACTGGGAGCAACAATTGCAATTAGCTTGCGTCCAAAGAATCACTACATCGCTTTTCACGCTCTTGTGAGCGAATACACTTTGTGAAGCAAGGATCAACGCCAATGGAGTGATCGTGGCGAACAATATGGCTAGTTTTACGAAATACGTCGGTTGAAATTTAGCCCGGATGTCAGTTCAAATTTAGCTAGTTTCCCACATACTCTTGTTAGATTGTTTCGGATGACGGTAGTGTTGGGCGGTAAACCGAGTACCGCGGTACCAAAAATGCAACGGTACCAAATACCGTGCATTGTTAAAATAACGGTATTGTTTTAATATGAAAAAAAAGCGATAAAATTATAACAATAGTTTTTCCCTGACAATTATTGGTGTCGCAAACAGTGGCAGAAAATTCTGCTTTGGGACCGCCTCATTCATAAGTACCGGAGAAAACCGGGTACCGGGGTACTAAGCTTGGTACCGGCACCGTATGAAAAATTTCGGGTACTGCCCAACACTAGATGACGGCTATATGGCTAGTTTTACTTAGGGTATCGGTTCAAACTTAGTCCGTTTCATATACACATGTGTTTGATTGCTTCCGATGATTTATGGCTAGTTTTACGTAAGGATGGCGGTTCAAACTTCGTACATTTCATAACACGTGTTAGGTGCTTCGGATGACGTATGGCTAGTTTTACTTAGGGATGTCGGTTGAAATTTGGCCCGTTTCGTACATACATGCGTTAGATTGCTTCGGATGACATATGGCTAATTTTACTTAAAGATGTCGGTTCAAATTTAGCCCGTTTCACACATACACATGTTAGATTGTTTCGGATGACGGCTATATGGCTAGTTTTACTTAGGGATGTCGGTTCAAATTTAGCCCGTTTCATATACACATGTGTTTGATTGCTTCAGATGATTTATGGCTAGTTTTACGTAAGGATGGCGGTTCAAACTTAATGCGTTTCATAACATGTGTTAGGCGCTTCGGATAACGTATGGCTAGTTTTACTTAGGGATATCGGTTGAAATTTAGCACGTTTCATGTATACACGTGTTAGATTGCTTTGGATGGCGTATGGCTGACGGAAATAAGTTAAAATAAAAAACTTGTTTGCATTTAGGCTTCCTATTTTAAAACTTGAAGGGCACCTGGAAGGTTGGGGGAAAACGTACGTACCTATTTTGCGAAAATGTTCTAGAATTCAGTCCACTAATGTATTGGGTAAACATATGGGAGTTCAGCAGGAAAGGTTCGTTTTGGTCAGTCTTTTTAAAATTCCTCAGAGAATTTTCGCGTAAACAAGATGGATGAGATGCATGGCGAGGCAGTTAGGGCTCTCATCTTACAATTCTAGGTTGTCCAATCCCCGGAGACTCATTACGAATTGGATGGAAGATGCGGCTACACAATCTCTCTCTTTCCCTCTGTCGGGGTCAACAACGAACCCATGGGTCCAAAAATCCAATCACTAGAATTCCAAGTTTTGCTTCGTTTTTTTGACCACCTCCGGTCCGTCTGCGTCTATGTACGTGGCCGAAATAGAAATAAGATTTATACCAGGCGTGTGTATCATATACCAACATTTCGAAAAGGGAATGGCAAAAATAAAATAAAACTACAGACAGCTGTTATTGGAAACTCGTGACTTTTCATTGAACAAACAGGACCTTGACAAGTTTTTGATTATAGTAGGAAATACTTAAAAAAGGAAAGGGAAGAGTGACGTCACCTAGTGAGACATGGGGAGGAAACAGTGAACACCCCAAACTGCAACTGCATTCCAAACCACAAAAGGTTGTTTTTTTTTTAACCAACATCTTACAGTTTCAGATGTGAAAGGCGAAAGAAACGCGGAAAGCGCGCAAGTCGTTGTTACGCCCAAAAAGTGAGAGTCGAAGCAAAAGAGATGGAGTCGACAACTAATTGAGTAGAGTCGTGCTTGGAAAGTCGGCCACCAAATGGTACCAGCGACCAGGCATACGGCTCGCTCAAGAGAAAAGTGGATAGGTTGGGGGAAGGGAACATGAGGGGAAGAGGGGACAGGGGGTGAGAATGGGGAGGGAGGGGAGTATTTAATTCAACTGTCCACCCAAATTCAAGAATTGAGAGATGAGGGACGGGTATGAAGATGGGGAGGGAGTGATGAGGGGAGGAAAGGAAGAGTATCACAGTAATGCAAATTATCCGTCGAAGTTACCGTCCAGACAACACCGAAGCAAAGGTTCAAGGTCCAAAACGTCGGAGTTTTATCTTTTTTTATTTTCCGGCGGATACTGCCAAAACCTGGAAAACGTTGCGCAGGTAGGACTGGAAAATACTTTAAAACGTTAAAATCTTGTGCTGTACAAATCCTGTTTTTATAAGTTGCCTGTTTGGAACAAATTTTACCGAATCCTCTCTTATGGTGGGTGCTACCATTCCACACACAAAAAAAAAAAAACCATGAAACATTTGCACCTTTTTTAATGTGTGACAGCATTTGGAGAAAGTGGTTTCTTTTAGACATCACGCAGTACAAAAATGGCGTATATTTTGGATTGGAAGAAATTTTGACTCTTTTCAAAATATTCAAGCACTTTCAAGGATTTTATCAACACCAATAAAATTTTTGCACACACTGGCTAATAAACGCTGATTTTCGTTCGCTTCGCTCACTCAATCAGCGCATCACCCACCCCACCGCCAATGCTATCCTCCCTCATTCTACGATCACTTCTATTATATTTTTCCACGTTCATGTTCACGTAGGCGGAAATAAATGAGGCGCAAGGCAATCAGTCTCGAAGCTGTCCTTTCGAGAAGCATGCTCCCTTCCTTCCTATCAGAGGTGCCATTGGTTCTTCCTTAACTCTTAAGAGTAGGGCTTAACAGTAGTAGTCTTGATTTATACCAGCTTATTACGTAGATTACGACAAAAAATAATTAAATTTAAGGACTTTCACGCCGATTTAGCTAACAATTTTAAGGAATTCAAGTGCTTGACTTTTTTAACACATTCAAGCACTTTCAAGGACTTCAAGAACTTTGTGCGAACCCTGGGACGCAATTGAGCCGAAAGAGCGCAATAAAACTTCTTCATTAACTAGAGAGTCCTATTATAGGAAATTTAGCCGGAAAGGGGTAGGAATGTTACGCAGGTTGTGTGTGTTTGCTTGGATTGTTACACGGACAATCTGTGAAGCGCATCGTGTTTACACAAAAGAAGTCTTGTGTGATTTCCAAACCAATGGAGCCACTATTTGGGAAGCTGTGTCTTCTTTTCCATTGTTTATCTCTCATCTCCTCCGAGTGCCGGCTTTGTCTTCTATTTGCCCACTGCACATGCGCCCAGCCTCTCTTTTGTCGCCATCTGTAGGTGACAAGCAGAAACCAAGCAAGGCGAAAGTGTGTTTTGTTGCTCAACCTGAATTTATCTTTGGTTTGACGAAAAAATAACGTCAAGTGCACGTGCTTGGAAGTCTCTGTCTACTAGCAGTGGGAAGTTCGGCTGCTAGGGCGACCATTAAAGAACACGTTTAAATTAATATTTGGTCTTTTTTAACAGTTCTAAACATAAATACAACGAACGAGCTGCGTATTTTGTGTAATTTAATAAGAAACCGGAAAAATCTTGTATCCGGGAGCTATTTTTTTTTGTCACTAGAAAAAGTAACGCATCTAAAAAGAACTAATTAAATCAAGAATGAGTAAACAGAAACAATTTGCTAAAATAAATGAAGAGCAGATTCCTTGTGTTCCACGAAAAGACTTTTTTGATGGTTTTCAAATTAAGGAACAGTCATTATTTATGTCTGAGGGAAAGGGGGATGGAAGGAGGCAAGGGAATTAAAATTGTGACCTCCAAATTTTCAATGATCCCCTCCTCCCAAGACCCTGAAGAAGAACGACCCCTCCACCCAAAGCCCAAAAATATTCTGCCACTCTCCCAACTCAAAAAGTAAGCTTTTTTTTTATGCCTTTTCAGAGTGTATAGATGATTTGCTCTAGATTAATTTAAAAATAACTTTCTTTTCTATCTATAGAACGTCACTCGACGATAAACGTATACGTCGGCTGGTATGCAACGTAAAACTGTGCTTAGCAACTCCCTTGACAATGCAAACATGATGATGAATACGTTTTTGCGTATATTGAATTAATGAATCCGTTCTCAAAACTCTGGAGCGTCATCTCTCTATTTGGTATAAGTATCATCATCAGTATAAATGCAGGCCTCAAAATGATGATGTTCTCGCTATTATTATTGTGTAATAGTATAGGGCCATCGAATGTTGAACAAATGTGTACTTAATTCTGCATACGAATTAATTGTTCCTGTAGAGGACATTGTCTGAACAAACATTGAATGCAGCTTTTTCGGTACTATCCATTGTTTAAATAGAACAAAATCGCATTGTTTAGATGGTTCGAATGAGGCAAGTTATGCACGTAACAATGCTAAGAACATAATAATGTACGTTTCGTCATGGAAAAAAAATCTGCGTCACTGCTTGTGAGGGGAAAAAAGGGTTCAGAATTCCATGTCCACAGCTGCTCCTTAGTTTAGTGTACCAGTGATGAGCTGAATCTGCCCCCATCCCTAAGATATAAAATGTTACAGGCCTACTTCGTGTAGGCCTATTTTTATGTTACAGGCTTAATGTTATTAATCTCCCTGCATAGGCCACGTTCATCCCATGATGTGCCAATACATTCTCGACATGAGATTAAAATATGACTGGCAGTGCTTGAAACTGTTCGAAGTAGGCTACTTGTGTCACGCAAAAAAATATTAATGTCATTTTTCAACCAATTATGGATTACTGTACCCAGATCGGGCCACGAGGGTACAACAAATTCATGGATTGCGTGGAAAAAGCGCAGAGAAGAGCAACAGAATTTCTCGCTGGTATCCCTCACTTGCCAGACGAGATAAGACTGCAGAAGAGCGAAGAATCCGTAGGGACAAGATTGTTCTGTTTAAACTTTTAAATAACATCTTGCCTCGAGAACACTTGAACGTGAATGAATTGCGTAAAAAGGAGATGACACTGCTATACATCTTACTGCAACCAGGAGGTAGAACCAAATATGGAAAGTTCTCCACCTGAGAGCTAACGAAAGACACCAAACCAGAAGAAGAGACAGAGTTAAAATAACACTTATATTTCGGTACCCAGTATTTTTTAAATGCGGTCCCTTCCTCAGAAATGTATAAAAATTGTAAAACATCTTACATTATGGCATTGACGGGTCCACCATAACGGTGTAGTTAAAATTGTGTATTTGGCACTATAACAAGCAAATGAAACTAACTTACAATTCCTTGCTCCAGCGCCATGTGTCCACCCCTTCACACAATAACCAAACCCATACGTCATTTCCGTTTCGCACTTTCCCTGCCGTTTCGCCACGTCCACACTTGTTTTGTTAAGTACTACTGACACTCCGGAATTCATTTAATGTTAAATTTACTATCTTAAATTGTTTTTTAACAATTTTATTGTGAATTTGTATATACTATCTAGTATATCGCTAACCTTTACAGCTTGCTGCAAGTTGCACGAGGATGTACCCAATTTACACTGACTGGTTGAAGGAGGAATGTGGCTTGGTAAGTTGTTTCGTTAAAAGAAATGTCTTTATGTATTCCTTCGCCAGCGCTGCCAGCAAGTGCTAGAGAGTTTCATTCGGTGACAACCCGTATTTAAGTGGCTCATTCCATCACAATGGGCAGCCAATTTTATCCTCAAAACGACTGTCACGATGTTTCTTATTGGTAATTTTGATTAAATCAGAACCTTTTTCATTCGTTCACCAATAACGATGAACGTTTTGGCGTCGGGCAATGTTATATTCTGTCATGATTCGCCGAGCTAATCATAGCTAATTAGCCGATTACACCAAATTAGCCGCTTCCACCGAAAGAGATGTCAAAGTGTTATGGTTTTCGTCACGACTACCCAGTTTGAGTGACAGATCAGTCCTGCTCCAACGACACTTTCTCAATTGGACTTTAACGGAAATTAGTCACCTCCAACAGTTTTGGAACTTTGCTGGTTGATGCGTATAGGCACAGATGAGCAAAATGGCGATCACGAAAGAAGTGAAGCTATGATCACTGTTATAGTTGCGTTGTCAAGGGAGTTTCCAAGCCGTTTAAGTTCAATATGGGCCTATAAGTACGTTTATTATTTAGTCCAGTGACTAATTTTCTTTTATCTTAATGGAGTTGTTCTGTTTGACGATAATCTCCACCATTTCTTAATAATGTTTACATAAGAAATCCTAGCGAAGAACTATAGCAGGTCCACCTCAGCAGAAAACGCGCCTCTAGGGCGATTTCAGACGGACCACAAAACGCGCCACAATCATAGATGCAATCTTTGGCGTTTGTGGGGTAAAAATCACAATCAGCGGCAGATCTGGTAAAATGTATGGGATCTAACTGGTGATTTCCCACACAGTGGCGTGTTTCTGCATTTGTTCGTAGGTCTTCCTGAGCCAATTCGTGTTGTGTGAAAGGTACCGTCGATTCGGACGGCTTGTGGCACGATTTTTCAGCGATTGTCGCTCGTTTTGTAGTCAGTCTGCAACCGCCCTTAGTCGGTGAGTCCAATGATTCACCGGCGACGTTAGACTAATGGATCGCAAAATTAACCGTGCGTTTAGAACTGCGTTAGTAAGCTGTAGTTGCTAAGCTAAGCTTTCTGGTGAGTTTAGCAAACTGCTCATTGTTATGCTAAGTACTAGATGTAAGCCCGTGCTACGCACGGTGTTGTAACGATTCCGTGATATTTCCATCACGGGTTTGGTCTGGTGCAGTTCTTTACATGTAAGTGCAATGGACCCAGGCCCAAGAGGCAAGGGGGGGCCAAAATTCAAAGCAGGTGACCCCGCAGGTGACCGAAAGTTTTTACATAAAACTTGTGTGTCGTAGATTAAAAACTAAAAATTAGATGTTGTCTTTTGTGTACAACACAACTGCTAACGAATCTGTACAGCTTGAACTGACTTGTAAATAATGAACAACAACTGTATGCAGCGAACGATAGCTGATACAGATGCCGAGACAACGGTTCACGCCACATTTACGCTTATAGTATTCTGCTGCCGCTGGTAGCCCACTACCTCCCGGCCGCGCATATTGCTTCGTTCGCTTGGGTTGACTATCGAGAGATGGCGCTACGACTGTTGACCCGGCTGGTACTTGCGGCCGTCGTGTGGCCGTCTCGTTGCCGTCCATCGAACGCGACAACTCGATTTTATTAATAAAGATAGTGAAGGGTTTGTGCAGTCTCTTGCAGTGACGGCTGCCATGAAACGGTGCATAGTAATTTGAAACAAGCACCAATTTTTGACACAAAGCCCTCAGTTTTACACTTCTTGATTTCTGCCGACTCCAGACCTTTTAGACCATCACCCGCTACTCCTTTTAAACCATCACCCACTGCTCCTTTTAGACCATCACCTACTGCTCCTTTTAGACCATTACCCACTGTTCCTTTTAGACCATCACCTACTGCTCCTTTTAAACCATCACCCACTGCTCCTTTTACACCATCACCCACTGCTCCTTTTACACCATTACCCACTGTTCCTTTTAAACCATCACCCACTGCTCCTGTTAGACCACACCCACTGCTCCTTTTAGAACATCACCCATTGCTCCTTTTAAACCATCACCCACTGCTCCTTTAGACCATTACCCACCGCTCCTTTTAAACCATCACCCACTGTTCCTTTTAGACCATAACCCTGTACTCCAGCTCGTTATCTCTCACATGGTAAATGCCGTACTGGCTACGAGGCTAGGATCTGGAGCTGGTCGTTGAGCTAGCTGCAAGTGGCACTGGATACGCAGAGGTAAAAACAGTGGCGTAGTTTGTCAAGCAAATGCTGTGAGGGCGGTTTTCTTGGCCCTAAAAATGCTCATTTTTTGGATTTTGTTGGCAGCTGCTGCAATTTTCAGCAAGTGGAATCTTTTCGCATCCGATTTGCAACCTTACTATATGTTTTGCAGCGTAAGGAATTGGACGAAATAACGATTTTTAGGCCCTAACAAAACCGTTCTCACAGCATCGACCTGACTAAAAAGACGCCGTTAATTGTTACCTCTATTTGTGTCCATTCCAGTGCCCTTTGCAGCTAGCTCAACGACCGGTTCCAGATGCTAGCCTGTAGAAATGATGACGTATTGACGATGCTCTAAAAGCGCTCCGACTTAATTATGAGCCCTTTGCCCAAAAATTATCACTATGTAATCGTGAGAACCGAGACGCTTTTGTTAGGTGAAAACCCAAACTTTTGTTGCCATTTGCGGTTCTCCTGCTGTTGTTATCTAAACTTCTCATGCTTGTCAATTCCACCTAACGGCCATCCCAACATTATGCCTATCTTTCTTTCTTTTGTTGGTGATATTGAAAACGAGAAAGGTTTACACTTTACATGCGGTAAAGACAAAAGTCAACAAAGTGTACTTTACTCCCTTCGTCTCAAGACTCGAATCAGCCCTCGAGGTGGAATCGGGAGCTTTGTTTCTCACTCTTTGTTGACGTGATCTGGGTCAGCAATTACGGATGCTAGCTGCTCCTCGTTTACTCAAGACTGCCTTCATACTCCTACACCATCGACTGCCCCATCCCCCACTTCACCTCTTTCACTAATGCACCTTAATTGAACATCGTCTTTGTCGCTGTAGCGCTTTTGTTGATCACGGTGGGAGGAGGAGAGCCCCGAGGCGTCGACCAGCGTTCCTCATCGCGGACTCGTCCTGGCAAGTTAAAATGGTAAACACGGTTTACTGACGGTTTTAAATCAGAATCATAATTTAGCACCTAGAAATGGTTTAGGCACATTTCTTGAAGACGATGAATGATTGCGCAATGTGTTGTATTTGGAATTTTTGTTGTATTGGGAATTTTTGCTTTCTTTCCGCAAAAGACCACCATGCTCGACTTACACTGAAAAGACCATACCGGACCTTTCTGCTTCAATAATTATACAGATCGAAGCTTTCCTCGTCACTGATTGGTCACCGACAAACAAACCACAGATCTTGACAGTATATCTCAATTAGAGCAAGCCGTTTCCTTGCATCGAGTGTTGCCCATAACAGGGAAATGACGTCATGAATCGTCGAACTTTTACGGAAATACGAAGCTGCTTCTCGTCAAGATTCGGAGTAGTTATGCCCATATTAGGACAATGACGTCTTTTTACCCAGAAAGTAACGGCAACACGGAGGTGCTTTTCGCCAGGATACGTTTAACTTGGTGAATCGATGGCATAAAAATAAGGTTTAGGCCTACTTAATACGAAATACCAACGCCAAAGCAAATGAAATTACGGGTTGGATGACGAAATGCGATGGCGGCTAGTACCGCTATGCCAAACAGAGGAAAACATCGTAAATTCTAAACATCGTAAAATCGTAAACAACGATAACATCGTAAACCTCGATGGGGCTAGTATAACACTTTGTTAAACATTGACTTGGTGCATAAAATCTGATGCCGAATCTAGTTCTACTCGAGTTGTTGAAAGAAAACCACTCGAGCTTTTATGAAATCTGCAATTAGTGCATTTTAGTACTCAACTCCTTTCCATCAAATTTCCCTCGGCCTTCGGTTTCGCTCGGGAAATTAAATCTGGAAAGGAGTTTCTTGCTAAAACGCACAAATTATATATTTCATAGAAGCAGTCGGGGTATTAAAACTGAAAATTGGTTTGAGGCACTAACTACAAACCAGGGTTCGTACACGGCCTTGAATTCCTTGAAAAGCTTTAAATTTGAAAACCGAAAATTCAAGGCTTGAAAAACCGCGAAAATTGGAATTTTTTTGTCAAGAGTCTGAAACGGCCTTGAATTGTAGCCTACACCTTAAATTGTGTGAAGGTATTTTTCGAAATCAGGACACAAAAAGTTAAAAAAAATGGTTCTCAGGCCCTCCCACATCGATTTTTTTTTAAAGAAATAAAAATAATTGACGCTGCATTACTTCGTGACTTTTCCGAAGTTAATAGTAGTCTCCTCACTATACTGTTGTATCATTACTACATAATCCGCCGCATCAACTAAAAAGCCTCGCATCACATTATTATTTTTGGGTTTCTGAAAAATGTTGGGTTTTCGAATATAAATTTCCGATAAATAGCTTTTGAAATGCTCCGTTGAAGCAATTTGGCCATTCTCTCTTTTTCTTTTTTTTTTAATAATGTGCAGACTCAACACCTTCCCCTTGAAGTAATATCTTTCCTTCAATGAGAAATAAAAGCTTTAACCACTTTGCATGGTGTGCACAGTGCACACTGGTGAACGATGACATCTGTTAAATTTAAAAGGTAACTGAAAAGGTAATTTTGATAGTCTACTGTGCATAGAGCCTTGGAATGGTTGTAAGTTGGCCTTGAAAAGCTTTGATATTGGTTTTGTCTGTTATGTACCAACCCTGGCAGACGATTCGGTAATAGAGATCAGTGCAAAAGTTTGAGTTGCGCTGCTCGGTAACCACAAACCAAAATTCTCTGTGGTTGCGAGACTCTCTGTTTAAATCCAGGACAGACCCCCACTTATAGGACAGGGTGGGGGGGGGAGTTGTAGGGAAAAGGGGAGAGAAGGCCCGGGGTTCAGGTTGGTAAGGGCCTGGCAGGTTAGGGAGCTAGCACAGTCCAGAACACCACTAGCCACTTAAGATTCATCATTAGTTTATCAAAAGAAGAGACACTTCAGTAATCAGCACTGAAAACACTAATTGGGTTAAAATTAACAAGCAGTAAGATACCTAAAATGCCATGCTATACACTAAATCCATAGCGTAATTCCTGCCCTTGCACAGTAAGGTTTTTACAGGAGCAGTGGTGCCTATCCCCTCCCCGGTCCAGTGAGGTGTTACCCCCTATTATCAAACGTCCATCCCCCCCCTCCCCCAACCCCCAGTTTAAAAATGGTACTCCGATATTTCCGACTTGGACTAGCGGTTGGGTTGACAATCAAACCCCCCACACACACACACATTTTCGGGCCATGTTATTTTCATACAATTTATTTCTATCCCATCATAAGGGACCATCCATGACCGGGGAGGGGAAGGGGCGGTGAACATGAAAATGCGACCACTAAATTTTCGATGACCCTCCCTTCGAGACCCTGAAAAAATCTTGACCGGCCCCACTCAAGGTCCAAAAATAAACCCCTTCCCCCAAGCAAAAATGCGCTTTTCGTACACCCATTGAGACTGTCTGCAGATGATTCCTGTAGCCAAGATTAGTGCAGTAGCCAAAATAAGTTAATTAGCTCTCCACACCGACAGTTACCAGTAGATGTAAGGAAACGTGTCTCGTTTTTAACGAAAAGACGTGTTGGATTAAAAATGTTCTATAAAATGTTTCTTACACCCGTCTTTTGTCAAGATTCATACAGTAAGTACGATTAACACACTGTTTACTTGTATGCCCTCATCCGTAAGTTTGGACCTGAAAGACCGAAGAAGCCAAGAAACCAGGGGCCAAGGCTCTTTTACAAACTTATTTGTAAAAACTATACCTGCAGAAATGGTACTAACAACCTTAAAATGTTGCAAGACTGACATATGCAACACTGAAGCCGAATCGTTTTTTTCAATTTTAACTGCTGAAAGTGCCATTTTTTAGGTCCAAAAATGACTTTTTCTTCCAGTTGGTCAGTATGTTTTTAATCCCACTCTTGACGGGACCTGAAAAATGTATGGTCCCTTCCCCCTCGAGAGTCCACAAACTTTATGATCCCCCCCAATAAATTATGACCGGTCCCTAAAGCCGGGTGCAGCAACAGCATCTACTTTTCTGTTTAGTTTTCAATCAATATTCATATGTATGTGCTGTGTTGACGGGTCATATTGTGTTGTGGTGATTGGTGGTGTGTTGTTGTTACATAATATAGTGTATATATATATATATATATATATATATATATATATATATATATTTGTCTACCCCCCCCCCTCCTAAAATGCCAATGAGCAGTTGCTCACGTCCCCCTCCCCCGTCCTTGTGGGCACCACTGTACGGGAGTTGTCGTGCGTGCGTCTAACGGACATACACATGAGACACCCAACTAGAGCTTTGGTCGAAAGAGATCGTAGCGAATGCCCACCCAGAAACAGTTCAGGGTTATACTACTCTTAAAATTACGATGCAGAGCAGTTAGACGGAATCGGCAGGCTCATAGTTCTGAGATTACGGACCGATCATTAGTTATGGCCGGGGGGGGGGGGGGGGGTGGAAAGAGGCGGAGAAAATGAAAATGTGACCACCAAAATTTCGACGACGACACCTTCGAGACCTGAAAAAAATCTTGACCCCCGCCACTCAACGCCCAAAAAT